>JAWQFJ010007781.1:0-22500 GCA_034096865.1 Theodoxus fluviatilis
CGCGCGCGTGTGTGTAAGTGTGATTGAGTGTTTTGAAGGGATAGAATACAAAACATGGTGCATTTTATTTTGGCTGACAAACATGAATTGACCAATCTAAGACTCATAAGACACGGGTACAATGTCATAAATGTTTGCCTATAAATCACTTCATATTTTGCACGTTTCTTTGCATGATCGCAAATGTTGTGTCACTGGCTACATTGTTTCCAAATTTGGGCCAATGCAGAATATTGTTTCGCGCAAGTGCTGTACTGATAAATCTGAAACCAGTCTGCCTAAGATGTTTACAGTATCTTCAAACAATTTTTGTCTCACACGCTATACTGCCATTTGGTAAAAATTTGTTTGAAACTTTGGCTTGTTGTCTCTCACGTTGAATTAGCACAAGAAGTGCATGCATTGACATAGCTATATGAATTATAGGGTTCTAGTGCAATCGCAATTGTGAACTACAATTCCAGATTAATCCCTTTGGAGATCAGCGGCTTGCTGTAATTTACATTCCCCAAACAAATAATGTAAAATGTGCATGCATCTTAGTATAAATCATTCGGCCTCAAAAATAATTATTCTTGGAGAGTACGAATGCGAGATTTACATAATTATTCAGACCCAGCCTTGTAGAATTTAGCGTGCAGCTTAAAAACGGTAATAGTGCGTTTTACATTGCGATATTTCACCCAACGCAGGATGCTCAGACCGTACACACTTACTCCCTGGTCATCGGGTCACTCTTTGTTCCACTTCATTATTACCATATCAGCATCCTGGGGAGCCCAGCATGCAACCCGGTTGAGTGAGAAAGCGCCAAAGTTGATTTTGCAATGTTCCAGTTCAGCTCCCACATATCCACCACGGAAACCAGCTTTACATCATCGGCACTTTACCTGGCCAGCTGCTTTTGTCCCTGCTTATGACGGTAGCCACGTCCAGCGGTGGTGTGGGTGAGGCGAAAGAAACGGACCTCCACTCGTTCCTCGCTCACTACCACCCGAATGTTGACAGGTCTGATGTTGTTGATGAGAACACGTTTGGCGTGGAAGAGCGCCACTGCGGCCGCCAGCTCCCTGGCCAGCTGTTGGAAGACACAGTATGGAGCCACTGGAAGGCCGTAGCAACAGCAGTTCTATTGATACTGTCGAAATGCCTTCAGCCCACTGCACATAACGGCGTCAAGGCAGCAAGCAGACCTTGCGTGAGTAAATATAAACAAGAAAACAAAACAAAAACAACTAAAATACTCGCTGTCTCCAATATCCAGCAGCCTTTGTCAGAAGCAGCAGCACAGCAATCAAGCAACCAACCAGAAAAGTGCTCCGGGAAGAAACCATTGAGTTACATGATAGTAGCTATATAGTATAGGACATTCTCATTAACGTACCCTGCAGGAGTTATCCTCGGCGCTCTCTGTCGAAAAACAACGCGTTAGGTAGAACCACCTAGTTCCGGTCGATTCTCGAAGCGTCTGCATTGAATACTAGATCTTTGCTAGATCGCTCAAAGTACATGTATGTGGGGGTGGAAAACAGTACGGTGTCATGTAAAGCTCGAATGAGTAGCAGCAGATAACTGTTTATTTCTGGCTTGAATTGACAATTTCGTTTCCCTGGTCTGGCGAGGACCTAAAATTCACTCTCATCCAGTCGATGAGTGATCTTCTTGCCCGCACGGCGTAATGTACAGGCCTAACTTGTAAGATCGGGTCGATGATGACAAGAAAATGGCATTAAAACACACAAAAAGTTTCATTACAACTAAAATCACCGATTATATTAATAACTGACCATTTTTACACTTACAGCTAGTACTCAAAATTTACAACGCAAACAAAACACACCTGCGGGGAGTGTCGTGGTCTCGCATCAAAACTCAATGCACGAGTGATCGATTCACTATTTGATCCGACATGGTATTCCAGCAAACAAGCAACTACTGCAACTTCATGAAGTTATTGAAATCTCAAAGTGTGATGTCAGACATCGATTGACCGATCGAGTTCGACTGCAGCTGCCGGTTGCATTCTCGAACATTTCTTCTGCACTGAATACTATAGACCGCTCAACTTAAGTATGTGGGGGTGGAAAACAGTACTGTGTCATTTGCCATAACCAGTTTTTAATATAATTAATCTTTTTGCATGCTTTAATGTCATCCTTTTGCCACGATCTAGCGATCATCCCATGAGCTTCTATATTTACCAGTCTACCGGAACTAGTGGAAGTAAAGGGACAAAACTCGGGCTGAATTTCCGTTTCAGAAATGAGAATGTCCTATAGTGTAGCTCAGAGGGACCAACTCGTGAAAGAGAGGCTTGTCGCGACGAGAAGCAAAGAAACACTGTCGCGTCGTGGCGTGGTGTACCACTGGCCCAAGAAAGCCCAGCTACCTAAAGCGTTATTACGCACCGTGCACCAGCGACCGTTCTGGAACAAGGGTCGGACTCTCGAATCCGGGCATACAAGTCTGGGCAGTTTAGTAGGAAGCATCTGACTGGCTGCTCGGCCGCACTGCCTGTCTGTGATGGAGCCTTTTTTCCGTTGGCGTTCATAGTGACACATGCTAGACGGTGGTTTATTCTGAAATGTAGAGCGTGACCCACTTGCATATTGATGACATGACATTTTCACCCGCCAAATCTTGTGATTGGACAATGCCCCGCAGAGATGACTTTTCCCCGCCTACTCTTGTTATCTTAACTGTGATTAGCCGGCTGTAACGATGAGCGTTTCGTGAAAGCTCGGACCCAAAGATTGTTGTATTTGTTGCGTGTGATTGATTATACAAACATTTAAAAATGAAAATATAATTTGATCGGGTAATAAGATGAAATAAAACGACGAAAACCCACATTTCGGGTGAAAACGTCATGTCATTCATATGCAAGTAGGTCACGCTCTACGTTTCAGGATAAAGCACCGTCTAGCCTATGACAATAGCATTTCATGCGCCGTAAATTCGGTGGGAAACATTCCTCGGCAACTGTGTTTTCATCAATCCTGATCAGACGATCAGATTGTGCCTTTGTATGAACGTACGCATGCGTTTAAACAGATCGATCGAAAAGTGGGCCATTCAGATGCCAGCTGCCCGAGTTTTGAAGTCTTTCCGCACTCGGGGCTTTCAAGAGAGCTTGACGCACGTCACCACAAGACTTTCTAAGCTTGTAAATATGGCAGTCATTTTAATCTGGCTTCTGAAAAAGAGCACTTTTATTATCATGATCATTCATTCCATTATGATGATTTTGACATCACTTCCGTTTTCGGTCAAAGTAATGATAAATATGCAGGCTGTTGCAATCCTTGCCACAAAACTTGCAGTCGCAAATATTGCATTTTCTTCTTTGTAAAACTAAAGTGGATGAGATTACGACATCTTCAGAGACGATGCATTTCATGGCCTCAAAGACTAACCATTCCTTCATTTTCCAAGTAATTTTTATGAACATAACCTCCACTTCTGCGCGATTTTATGTCTGTCAGTCAGTCTGTCTGTGTGTACACATGGTGTGTGCCCAGGTATCGAGTTGTGTGCATGCGCATGTTTGTCTGCCTGTCTGTGTGTATGTATGTCTGTCTGTCTGTATGTCTGTATGTCTGTGTGTCTGTGTGTCTGTCTGTCTGTCTGTCTGTCTGTGTGTCTGTCTATCTGTCTGTCTGTGTGTGTGTGTGTGTGTGTGTGTGTGTGTGTGTCTGTCTGTCTGTCTGTCTGTTTGTGTGTCTGTTTGTGTGTCTGTCTGTGTGTCTGTCTGAAGTCCTCCATCAGCCCGCGCCTGGAAAGCCCTACGTTGAGCCCAACATCACTGTCAACGGCCAGAGACTAAACACAGTGAACCGTTTCACATACCTAGGCAGCACACTGTCTCAGAATGCTACCATCGATGACGAAGTAAACATTAGAATTGCCAGAGCCAGCTCCACTTTTGGCAGGTTATATCCAAATGTCTGGAACAGAAGAGGCATTACCACTCAGACCAAGCTGAAAGTATACAGGGCAGTGGTGCTCCCCACACTGCTATATGCATGTGAAACGTGGACTGTCTATCAACGCCATGCTAGAAAACTGAACCACTTTCACACAACAAGCCTCAGGAAGATCCTCGGCATAAAATGGCAGGACAAAATTCCAGACACAGTGGTACTGACCAAAGCAGGTCTCCCCAGCATCTTCACCCTCCTGATGCAGTCACAGCTTCGCTGGGCAGGACACGTAGTCCGGATGCCAGACGAGAGATTGCCAAAAAGACTCTTCTATGGCGAGCTCCAGCATGGCCAGCGGTCCCACGGTGGGCAAAAGAAGCGCTTCAAAGACACCCTGAAAGCTTCACTAAAAGCTTTTGCCATCAATCCAGACACGTGGGAACGGGCTGCAATGGACCGATCCACCTGGCGCTCTTCCATCCACAAAGGTGCCAAGACATGCGAGGCAAACAGGATCACTGCCGCAGAAAAGAAGAGGCAAGCCCGCAAGGCCCATGCTGTCAACCCCCCTGGAGACGTCCCACTTGTCCCATGTCCCTTCTGTTCCCGAACCTTCCGTGCCAGGATCGGCCTCGTTAGCCATCTGCGCACACACAGACAGAACCAGTCCCAGCAACCCCCCGGATGACTAGAGTGGTCCTCGTCGACTCGACGGACGAACAACACACACACATGTCTGTGTGTCTGTGTGTGTATCTGTCTGTCTGTCTGTTTGTCTGTCTGTCTGTCTGTCTGTCTGTCTGACCATCTGTCCGTCCAGGTGTCTTGCCGTCTGTAACTCTCTTTCTTGAGAGAGTCAATGTGTGCGATAGAGTGCGTGTGCGTTGTCCATACCTCAAGTACTAAAGTGTCTGGGCTTGAAGACGGGTCTTCCAAAAAGGACTGCAGGGAAACGCTGGGCATGAAGCTCTCCGTCACTAGAGACATGCGCTCCAGGTTATCGTCTGCCCACGTCAAGCCAAGCACGTGCAGCACGTAACCGGTGTCGTCAAGGTAACGCATCACTGCAGCCTCGTTGCGAGTGAGCTCGAATCCGTCGATTGCGCTAGATATCACCCAGACCTCTTCGTCTGAAAGAGGCAAGTTTTCCGGAATTGAACTGATCTCTTATCTGGTCCCTAATGTCCTGAAGGTCTACTCATTCTATGCGATATACTTCCCGAGAAAAAAGACATCCAAACTGATCTTAATCGCCCCCTAAACGTTCATAACGATGAGCCAACAGGGCAAATTTCCTAGGTCTGTGTTTATGTTCCTCTGCCATCTTTACACGCGGGACTGCAATCCCCTTGTGACCTGGTCCCACTGTGAGCTGGGGGGGGGGGGGTTATAGATCTATAGCGTCTCATAACAGGCAATTAATTACGGAAATCGAAACTTGACTTGCTCCTATTCCAACCACTTCTATCGATTTTTGTGAGCAATTGCTTTGCAGTAACTTATATCTATTCATGTCATCCTTATGACCTGCTCTGTCGTCGTATATGCTGTTTGGCAGGCAGAGTCAGACCCCACAGTTTATCAAGGTCGATGCGTTGCAACAGCAGTCTTAGGCAGCGGCAGCAACATCAGTGAGAGGGTGCTTATTTAGAGGACACTAATGCCGCGCACTTGGTGCGGAGACACAAAATATTGGTTGAATAATATCTATTTTAGGCCCCCCGCAAACGGCATTCTTATGCGCTGTATTCGATCACACATGTAGGCAAATGTTTGCGATTTTTTTTCTCCGGTTTGCATGCACAACGCTCAATTTAAGAATCACTGAGACACATACAAAGAAACGTAATCGAATGGCAGCACTAATTTCTCCAAGCTCTTCTTAGGGCTGCACTCATGTCCTTTAATCAAGCACAGGCTTATCACTGCGTTGTCTGAAGGGGACTAATTTAAACCATAATTATCATTTTGAATAGTCCTGTTCGGCATTATCTGCCAATGTCTTTTTGTTTCCGTTGAAAGCCTTTAATTCGTGGACTAAATTAGGCTTGGCCTGTACGCCTCAGCATCGTGCGCATGTGTGAAAGTGACTTCTCGATTATGAAGCATGGACTGTTTTGTTGCCATAGGATAAAGGCCTCAACACAATTGTCACCTCACGTGTGGCTGTGCTTTGCAAGTGAAGAGAAGGCTGGCTAACGTGGAATTTCTACCGCCTTCATTTGACAACCTGTGCTAAGACAAAGAAGCAGGAGAGTTTAGGTTCTCAACAACGTATGACTCTTAAGACCAAGCATTGTGCATTTTTACTTAATGCCGCCCAACCTACAACTATCACTTCCATTGAATGTATAAAGAAGACAAATAGTAACAATTCCATCATGCTCACTAAGTGTGCAATATCTTTATACCATCTAATCCTCCCAATGGTCTACGACCTTATGCCATTGCTTCAATGCTACAATTGCCTTCAACTAGTAGGATATTGCTTTGATTATAGTTTCAATCTGCTTTCATCTGCGGGAAATCGTTAACACCTTTTTTAACGGGCTCTAACCCAAGTTACTCATGTTGCATCCGGAAATAGTACCTGTGTTTAATAACGTTGCAGTGGAGATATTCCACGTCTTGTGTCTCTCTATCCACAAAGACTGCTGAACCTCAGGGTCTTCACTCTGGAACAGGTTTTCGTCCTCGATGGGGTTCGGGCTGAGAAGCTGGGGCTCGATCACGGCGAGGGGCTCTCGGGTGAAGTCTTCCATCTCCTCCTCCACCTCCTCCGAGTACTCCTTCCCTGTCCAGTCCTCTCTCGTCGCGTAGCGTTGGCGCAGTGAGTAGAGAGTGGTCACGATATCAGCAAGGACTGGACGGAAAATGGGCTCCTCGCGCTGACAGGCTCGTGCCAGCTGTAGCACACAAGAGCACCACAGTTAGAGAAACATGAAGGCATGTTACGCATCTTATTCTACTAGACTGGCTTGTGAAGTATGAAACCTCAAACGCACACTTCACCAGCCGCCAGTGTGCAAAGGACCGTCACTCTGGAGTTGAATGTTCAGTGCCTACAGGACATGCTAACCTAGAGGATGCAGCAAAACCGATTCGGGTGACTTTTAAAATGCATGAATATGTACATACATACGCACTAGGAGGTACGCGTTGGCATGAACGCTGGTACGCACGTTTGCACAAACAGAATCACGTAAGTGCCCTCACAGAGTCGTTAATACATCGTAGAAATGAAAAACAGAGACAGGTGAAGAACGCACGCACGCGCGCACACACACACACACACACACACACACACACAGAGACACACACAGGCAGACAGACAGACAGACGCGCGCGCACACACACGCACGCACTCGCACACGCACACACACACACACACACACACACACACACACACACAGGCAGGCAGGCAGGTAGACGGACGGACGGACGGAAGGACGGACGGACAAACATACGGACGGACGGACGAACGGGCGGACAGCAAGACAGAAAATTCTACCAGACAGCCCCCACCCTTAAAAAACGCACAAAAAGAAGACAAAGGAGGAGAAAACATCCACACCATGTCATGAGGAAACTGACGCTTCAAAAAAGAGAGGGGACGGCACATTAAGATGTTGGAGGTCATAACACTTATTTCCCTTGCCGCTCACAGCAAGATTGCAAGTTCCAGTGTAACCTCTGACCTGGGACAAATGGGTGTCATTGACCTTGGCGTTGATGGTGTCGAGCACGTGACCTAGGGCGAAGACATCGGACTCGGGACTGGTCGACAGGCGGTGCCATTTGACTTCCGGTGCAATGAAGTCAAAAGAAGTCTCTGTTCTGGAGAAACTCTGCAGTCTTTGGCCCTCACGGAACGAGGCGAGACCGAAGTCTATCAGGAACACCTGGACAGTGAAGTGAAATGTTCAGTACATAGATAAAATATTTGTCACAGTCAAAACATGAAACAGAAGCGATGGGGCAATGAAGGGTACGAGGAACTACAGATGGCGTCTTAGCTTTCATACGATTGCCAATGCCCATGCGTGTGTGCGTGGGTACAGCGTGTTACTGCGCGCGTGTGTGTGAGTGTGTGTGCGCGCGCGTGATAGAGAGAGAGAGAGAGAAGCAGAGAAAGAAAGAGAAAGAGAAATAGAGAGAAAGAGTATGAGAGAGTGTGAGTGAGAGAGACAGAGAGAGACAGAGACAGAGACAGAGAGAGAGAGAGAGAGAGAGAGAGAGAGACAGAGAGTTACAGAGAGAGAGAGAGAGACAGAGAAAGACAGACAGAGAGAGAGACAGAGAGAGAGACAGAGACACAGAGAGAGAGAGAGGAGAGAGAGACAGAGAGACTGAGAGACAGAGAGAGACAGACAGAGAGAGAGAGAGAGAGAGAGAGACAGAGAGACAGAGAGAGAGAGAGAGAGAGAGAGAGAGAGAGGTTATTGTTGAAAACAAGCGATCAAGCGTATGAGTGATTAAGCAAACGGACGTGATAACGTTCTTCTTTTGCTTCAAACAACTGTGAGTATAAAAGTGAGTGGGTAATGGCTGTTATCAGCACAGTATATTGAGGAGGGAAGAAAAAGATAAATAATGATAAATGTATTACTGAGATGGGAATACCCGAGTTGAAGTCCCGCTATCTGCTACACTTACAATGGGCTCTGTTCCTCTCCAGCGCACCAGTACGTTTCTCCTGTGTACATCATTGAAGAGCACGTATCTGGACAAATGGAGAGCGCATTTACTTTTGTAACACGAAAGAGCCAAGTCCTCCTCTACACCGAAGTCAATATCAGAATGTGTGCCACACGCTTGGCCACTCTCTAGTAACCCACAAACAGCAATATGTAAAGCAGGATCGCTACCATTACTTTACCCACTACAGCCATCACTATCTATGTCCACTATCACGGCTATCACCAGTTCTTTTTATCATCAGATTACTATAACCATCAGCACCCCTTCACGGCTATCATCACCACCACCACCACCAATGCCACTACCATATCCACGATCACCAGAAACGTTCCCACCTCAGTTACAACACCATATTCACCACAATAATCACCACTACTACAACTGTCACCATCATTACCCACCACACCTCCAAAGCGTTCATGTCTTTACTCCCATCACCACCACATCACTATCACCTCTGCTGCCACCGCCGCTGCCACCATCATCACCATTACCATCACCATCATCATTCCTCCACGTTACTGTCCCTGGTGCCTTCAAACCCTCTTCCGTCTTTAATGCCTTACTTTCTCTTTTCCCTATCTTTTCCTCCTCTCCCCAGAACTGACCCACCTCTGGTGCAAGGTCAGCAACGCCGAAGCCAACTGCCAGGCGATGGCGAGGTACTGGCGAGGGGAGACGTTTGCTGATGACATCATCAGGTCTTCAAGGTTCTGGGTGTTCTGAAGGAAGTCGAGGACAAGGGAGAAGTTGGCCACATCAGAGCCTGTAGGCAGCAGTCCGTGGAATTGGGGCACGAAGCCCGTGTCCCCCAGGTAGGCCATGATCTGTGGCTCCACCACCAAATCCTCCAAGCTGGTATCGGCAAACTGCTTGATGATTACCTGAGGAGGATGAGAGGTAGAGAAAGAAGGAAAGGGGAAGCAGGGGGTGCATGTGGAGGGAGAGGGAGAGGGAGAGGAAGAGGGAGCAGGAACTGAACTGAACTGAACTGTTTATTGAAAGGGCCTCCAGCCCATTACAAATAATACAACACAAAAATAATGCATACATCATATCTCTCTCAACAACATACTTCCTCTACCGTTGCACCTTCTCTCCTCTTTAAGGCATGAAACAGGTAGGTGCACACCGCTCGAATACCCTTTTGATCTTTAACACTCATTAATTGCGTGAAAACATTGGCATAATCAGTTACGAACGGTACTAAGTGTTTCACTCTGAGATCACTCACTGCTGGACACCTGACCAACAAATGATATTCATCTTCTTCTTCTTCGTGACACAATGGACAAGGTGGAAAAATCATTGTTTCATATCTATGTTCATGAATGTACATTCCAGTTGCACCAAAACGAAATTTCATAAGAGCCTCTCTGAAGATATTTTTATCCACACAGTATAAATATGCCTCTACTTCTAGTGCGAACTTAAAACTCCTGTAAATGGCGTATCTTTCACTCCTGTGTAGTTCATTAGCCCATTTTTCTGTATACCCATTCACCAAGGACTCTTTTAAGCGACTGATAAATGAAGCTTTGCATTCGACTATCTGTCTGTCCCAAACCCAGTCCAAATTGTTCTCTCTTAGCATGCTCCGTATCTTGTAAGCCCAATTGTTTTTTGATTCGATGTTCTGTACAAGCATTCTGTGTACCCGCTTGGGCAATCTATCATCTTCCATATTAAGTATTTTAATCCAGTACTTGGCTACGCGCAATGCTGCGTTAACAGATAGAGGATATCTTCCAGTGTCACCATAGATCATAACATTTGGCGTTTTCACCGACACATTTAAAAACCTTTTCAAACCATACAAATGGACAGTTTCAACGATGCCAGTTTTACTCAAACCCCACAGAGGCAGAGAGAGAGAGAGAGAGAGAGAGAGAGAGAGAGAGAGGGAGGGGGGAACAGACAGACAGACAGACAGACAGACAGACAGACACACACACACACACACACACACACACACACACACACACACACACACACACACACACACACACACACACACACACACACACATAGGCAGGCAGGCATACACATACACAGACACAGAAAAACAGGCACTACAGGGATAATGATTCTCAACATATGCCTAAACATTCTGTTTTCATTTTTAAGATCTGCTATTGCCTGTTACAGGTTTTGAGTTACTGACTCACACGACTCCCTTGGCGCTTACAGATGGAAATGGTTCCCCTTTTATTTCACATGCTGCATGTGTGTCTTCGGCTGATAACTCCACAATTCACACTCATTTGTGTCCAAGTTTTCTTGACTGTTCAGCAACGCCGTCACTCTCATCTTCCTCTGTGATTTTCTCAGCTTCATTATAGTGCACATCATTTATGTCTACTACATGCATACATGACAGTCATACTCCCTCCACTGATTTTATCAGTTACTCAATATCTCATCCTCCTTCCTGATTTTCTCGAATACTCAGTACGTACTTCATTTTCGCTTTCTCCTCAATATGTCTTATCTTCTACTCGGTGTTTACTTCATTTTCGTTTTCCTCTGAGATTCCAACAGCTACTAAATGTATATGTCACGCTCATTTTCCTCCTTAATGTCCTCATCTACTCAATCCCTACGCCAACCTTACCTTCCTGCCCGACTCCCTCAGTTCCCCCAGGAAGATGGCGGCGTGGCTGCCGCGGTCCAGGAAGCGGAAGTTCTGCAGAGGGTCCACGTACTGCACCACGGACTCCTCGTGCAGTAGATGCGGGACAAAGGCCGAGAGGTCAGAGGGCACCCCGCTTCCCGAGTAGCCCAGTTGCTTGAAGCGTTTTACCACGTGGTCTTCTTCCTCGAGAGGTGCCTTCACGAAGAACACAGCCGTTCACCATTTGACACAATGTCTTCTTGATTTATCTCAGTGAGTGCAACTAAATCATTAGTAAGGTAATAGTTGTGCAAACGGGCTACTTTATAACAATACATGTCTGCCTCTTCGTGAATCTATTTTACTGAAAGGTGTAGGTTGCATGTCAAGGGCACGATTTGAACTATAGCAGAATTGATTCTTATTTAACTTAAATGTGCGATGATATATGTGCTTCAAATATATATACACCAGAAATGAATAATATGGAACATCATCAATACATGTACTAGCAACTCTTGAAATATTTTTATGCCATTAGTTGAAACTAGGTCTCTGAGAAATAAAGTGTGGGGGTGATTAACCTATACATTACAGTGATGTTATCGAATTTAGCGAGGGATGAGATGGGTTAGACGTGTGGGGTTGTATTGGGCGCGCACAAGTGTCAATCTGTGCACGTGTATTTGTTTGCTTCATAGATTTAAATGACTGATTTGTAGTACTCATTGCAATTATAAAATTCAAGGTGTGCATTTACATGTCAATGTTGATCATACATGATGCATTTTAAGACTTGCTGACCTACCGGGATGGCGGACGCCGATCCGACGGGTTTCTGGCCCCAGTCTGCCCATAGCAGTTCCTGATACCGCTCTGATAAGCTCTCTGAGAAAGAGAAACATCGACATGTCTCACGCTCACACAGGGCAGTGTGGTCTCCATCAAAAACACTGTTCATGAACCTTCCCTCGACAACGCATCGAACAGGCATTGAAACAATATCTGTTTAATTCCTCCTCGTCATCTGCAGGTGTTTGCACCCTTGCATTGCTGTCTCTGTGATGCATAAGTCCTGCAGTCAGTATGCTGGCTTGTGGACAATAAACATATGTCACCCCATTCCTCAGAACTCTCTAGAAGACGTCCATATCTTTCAACTTAATCCGGTCCCGTAGACACCCAGTAGCCTGTTTAGCTGTTTGAGGCCGCCCCAGGCGGAGCTACTGGAATGAATAAATGAATAAATGAGTGAACGAATAAATGATGCATGAATGGAGTGAATGAATGAATGAATGAATGAATGAAGGAATGATCGAGTTTTTCGGCCTTTGTAGGTTATGCAAGGCCATTGACTACGAAGTCTCTCAAGCCGGTTAAAGATCTAGTCGTCTGGATTTCCCCAGCTATTCGCCTTTTACCAATCGCTCAGGGGAAGACCCGGTGGGTCTATTTTTATTCCCAAGCCCAAATGGGGTTAAAGTTACTGGAGTAGGGCACAAAAGCCCAGCAGCCGGTGGTTTCAGGTGACGTAGAGAGCATCACGTGGCTCCGGCTGTTTGTTGTACATGAAGGGGCTGCGACTCCTTGCAATTTCGTCATACACTCCGCTGCGCGTTTTTTTTTCAAACTTAGGAAATAAGGAATGTACACTGAAAAGCAAGAATGCCTACCGGTAAGCCAAATGTTATCAAACGTCTTCTGTCTCCTAGTTACAAGTAGTGGGTAAGTTCGTTTGACCTGGCATTATACTAATCCATTTCTTTTTCGTTGAAGAGTTCTGCTGCTGGCCTCTGACGTGAACATTGATGGTATAAACTTTGAACTGCCTTGTTTCGGGCAAGAGTTTTGAAGAAGTGATCAAGAATTGATTTATTGTTAAAATGCTGAACAGTATTGAGCTATACTGAATCATAACCCATCTAAGGACCATATCATGAGAAGTTTTTTCTCCATTATACACACAGTTCATTTTAATCAAATGAACACACTGAGATCGAATAGGATGGGAAAGGAAAAGAGAACACCACAAAACAGTGACGTCAGCAATACCGTACCGTCAACTCTTGAAAAATGTTATCCACATCCATATATGTGCTTCTTCAAATGCTTTGCCCTCAACCAGATAACTTCCAGTAACACATTTTACAGGCAGTAGGTGACTCTTTTGATCTGACATATACATCGTAGTATATGATTGCATTTTACTCCTTTGAAACTTATCGTGGTCACCACGATTCAACACAATGTCACGGTCGATACATGTCTACGCGTTGCGCAGCAAATGCCGCAATCTGTGAATGCTCTTTCTGTGCCTTCCATCAATTAGTAGCTAATATTGCACCCTATAGACATGAGGCGGGCCGCTTTTGCTAGCATCGCACGAGGATTGTCAAGGAACGCAAGGAAATCGCGAGGAGAGAGCGTTGCCTACAATTCCTCGTTCTCACGGAGGTGCGAGGTTTGGCAAGGAAACTTTGTCGTTACTTAGCCGAGGCTCGAGGGAAAATTCAAAATGACGGAAACCATGAGAATAGAGTTGATATTGACAGAGAACAGTGCCTGTAATGTGCGAGTCACTGTCCGAGAATGGAAACATGCACAAACGGAAATATTTACTGGTAAAACGTTCATTATTTTTATATTTTGAGAAGAATGTAAGTAGTTCATTTCTAGACAAACATTGTCGAAAATTATGTAATCGTAGTACACATGAAGGAGCGTCAGTACGCCATAAATGTAAGCTCTCTAAATTGCGTCCCTTGAATTGGTCAAGAGTTCATCGAGGCGCAACACTTACGACTAAATTGTCTACATGTGCATCCGGGTTGCTTTCTTCTCTTTGACAAAGTTTCCGTGCCATTCGAGACGTCACCACAGTATTTTCAGTCAAGTGGAAAACTGCTGATGTCTGTATTGTCAGTTTCTTCGTGTAACAGCGACTTCTTCACCAACTCTGGCCTGAACGCAGTCATGTTGTTGCGGACTTCCGCCTTGCCAATTGATGATTGGAAGTTGCCTTAAGCCCTTGCCCCTGTCGCCTTGCCCTGGCTGCCTCGAGAGAACTTTTTCGCCAACTAGGAGGCTAAGCCCTATTGGTGTCTGCAGACGATATTCGCAAAACATGAATGTTTGCGACACTTATTTTCTGCAGCGGACCACTGCAAGTACGCATTCGTGAAGTCTGCGCTCTTGCTCGCGTGAATATGTGATCCTCAGCAACGACCGCTTATCAATAACTACACACATTTTCGACATTACATCGCGTTTATCGAAGCCAAAGAAGTCCCCAAAATGTGCATTTTAACAAATGAGAATGTAAGTAAACTCTAAGTCGTTGTGGTTGCATTGTCGTAGCTTCCCAACGAATTGATCTCTGCCGCAAGTGTATGTCACAATGTCAGCGAAGGTGTCTGAACACTTTCCTCTTGTCTCTTCTCCCCCGAATTATTTCTCCCCGGGATAAATTTTCCCAGGAGCACTTATCCACCGGTCAATTCTTTCTTGCGACAATTTCTGCCCAGAGGTCATTTCACCCTCGTACTTTTTCCGCTTCAAGTTTTCTATTCATCATTTCAACCCTATCATTCCCATCGCATTCCCATCCTAAAGGATCTACCTCTTCTCAACTTCTATATCCTTCTTCCGATCAGTTGCAGAATCTGTATGCGTTTTTAATATTCTTACCGTGAAAAATTTCACGGAATAACTTAAATGTTGCGCAGTTTTTACATACTCGCAGAACTGAGATGATCATTCTATCCTTGAAAACTATGATTTTTAAAACTTTGTATGAATCACTTCAGCTTTTGGATCACACTGAAAACATGATACAATTCCTACATCTGTGCAGCAACCCTTACATTGAGACATTCATTCAGAAGCAGGAAAAAGGGAGGGGAAAAATAATATACAGGGATGAATTGTCTGGTGACGTCATGACTTCGGAGGAGAAATGTCATACAGGGGATAAAATTGACCGCGGTAGAAATAACGGGGATGAAGTGACCGGGGAGAAATCAATGACTGTGAAATAAATGTCCTAGAACCTTAATCAGACGAATGCGTGTCGTGCCTCCATTCAATAGTGGCAACTGTTGCGGGCAAAAACATGTCATTTGTCGGTAGGTGTCAATGACCAGGGGCGCGTTCAGGATCGACACGTGGCGCACCGGGTCGTTACGTACTCGGAATTTTGTCGTTCAGGTTGACCGATCACGTTTTTCCACTCTTATTCACTGGTTGGTTTTGTCACTCTCGCTGACTGACTGGTATGCGCATTGCTCACGTACTGCTCGCTCCGTAGCGTCTATCTTGAGCGCACCACAGATGTACAATAGCGCGAGAAAGGTCGTTCACTTCGCTCTGTCCCACGTGACTTTTGGGTACAAATGCACTTGGGTGACCCAGGTTTGCCGCTTGAACATGAAACCAGCCATTTCTACCTGTTTCGTGTAGTGTCAGACTAGACCAAACACTGCGATTTCGGTCTCTCGCATGAGGTTGTTGGTCGCGCTTTCTCAAACGAGTATTACATAACATATTACATTAAAAACAAAGAAATTAAATAAATTTAAAAATACACATTCACACATACAGAGAGAGAGAGAGAGAGAGAAAGAGAGAGAGAGAGACAGAGAGAAGAGAGAGAGAGAGAGAAGAGAGAGAGAGAGAGAGATCGTCAAACCCCCCACCCCATAGAAAAAACCCACCCACCACCTCCTCAACAGCTCTCTCCCTATCCCCACCTACACTGTCCCCGCGATTTGTTGCACAACGTACCTCCACTGCATTCACTCAGGCCATATGCGAAGCAGAGCGCGTAGAGAATGAGACAGCGGTCCACCATCTGCAGGAAGAGACAATGGTAAAGACTGAATGGCAGCGTTCCTCCAGGTTTCCTCTCCCGCATGGGTTCGCTAGTGCTGAGGTAGTCTCGGGTTCGGATGTGGAATCAATTGCATTGATGGTAACAGAGGTGGTGAACTCCGTTGATTTAGAAGTAGAAACAGTGCTGATGGCGTGAGAACTGTCGGGGTGGGGGGTGGGGGTGGGGGATACTGAGTTGCATATCGTGGGAACGGTTGTGCACGGCTAGTCGTGTTTAACGGCATGTCAGGGAACAGATTGACTATCCCGCAAGCCTCTTGTGTGACCCACATTTACATTTGGGACGGAATCCTTCCAATACGTGATGTCAGCTGTGTTAGAGACACTTTCGCCGGTAGGCGAAGTCTCTAGTGAACTAGAATGTGCTGTGGTAGGATAATACTGATGGCGAGGCAAATAGTGTCAAATCTCAGCTCGGTTGTGTTGGTGGTGGCAGTAGTTGTGGCGGTAGAGCTGGTAGCGGCGTTTGTGGTTTTAGTGGTAATTGTGGTAGACGTGGTGATTGTGACGGTGGTTGTTATGGTTGTTATGGTCGGATGATGGTAGTGGTTGTGATAATTGTGGTGGTGGTTGTGATAATTGTGGTGGTGGTAGTGGTTGTGATGGCTGTAGCAGTTGCGATAGCGATAGTAATTGTAATGGTGAGAATTGAGATAGCGATTTGGGGCAATGGTTGTGGTGCTATATATTGGTAGTGGTGGTAATACATGTAGTAAGGTGGTGCTGATAGCGCTGGTTCAATAGAAGACAGTCTGACAGAGAGGTAACGTTGGTTATATAGTGAGCTGTGGTTTGGGGACCGGCAGTACGGTAGTAACAGCACATTGCTAGAAGTTGTGGGCAAGACTGAAGAGCAACGCACTCACGTATGTGAATCAACATCTGTATCCAAGATGAAGATGTCATCGTGTATGAGCAGTTTTATTAAGAAGAACTTTGTCATCTGTATACAATATCTCGACTCATTCATGATTTCGAGCATGCTCTAAATCTGTTGTTTCTCTGACACAATAGTTGCTATTTAGTCAATGGGAGCATCTCATACTCCCGTATCATCAGTCGTTGGAGAAACGGAAGACAGTGATGTGGATTTCGCGGTTACTGCCGAATGACGCAGGTATGCTTTTATACTGATGGGTGGAATCAAATGCATTTCTCTCATCGAGACAAGTTTTGCCGTCTTCGAACATGGTTGAAACTGTAGTAGTGAAATAAAATTGTTTCTTTTTCGGGGAGGCTCATGCATTATGTACCCGGCCCCACCGTGCGCCACGGAGCTTGCTGTCAAGTTGTTAGTGTAGTACGTCTCCCACGCAAAGACAGTAACCGAGGTCCGACTACAACTACTGGCAAAGCTACCACTACACTGGACTGCGTTTTCTTTCGATGCCCTATCTTTGTATGTCGTTTGTCCGAGCAATAAATTTAGTCAGTGCAAGGAATCGGATGCGAATGTTGTAGCCGTAACACTGGCTTGAACAACAACAACATTGTCAGAAAGAAAATTCTTACCGTAAAATTCCTGCTGTGTCAAAGTGGCGAGCACCTTATTTGTAATGCAGCCGCACACGTGCCTTGCATCAGCCGGAGATGGCGACGGCGCGACAGACGATAATTATAATTTCTCCGCCTCGCGTCGTGCAGCACGGCCACAAATGCAACGCTATCGACGCGAGGGCCTCGCGCTTCGATCAGACACCTCGGGTCGCACATCTGTCGCAGCCTTTTTTCCACGGGAATTAAAGCTTTCATGCGTCCGACCTACTACTTTGCCCGGAAATGAAAATGCCGAGACCCGCAGAACCAATCGTGTTTTAATTACACCTGAGAAATTTTTTGGGCTGCTGGTAGTCGTCGTCATCAGTGTGAAGCACGATTGCAGAATGGCCACCCTTCTCCTTTTGACTATCTGTCCTTTGTAAGTGTTGTTGTGTTGAAACCCTGCGATGATAGCGAGAAAAGGAGTTAGATTTCTTTTGTTCAGTCTGAAATTAATGTTCTCTTCATTTGCAAAGAAAACTCAGACCAACAATGGGAACTTTGGCCTCTTCTTATCTTCGGGTGCTGTTTATTTTGGGGTTGTCCTTTCAGTCTGCAGTTTTCCATTCGAACATGACATGTCTTCTGCCCTGTTTGCTACTGTGTATCCCTTGAGGATTTAGTCTTATGTTGAAGTAGTGCTTTGATCCGTTATGTTATCACTTCCTCGCTGCATTTTGATCGTGATATGAGTAACAAGTACCGGCCGAGTATTACAATGTCCACACTGCGATGTACTTTTTACAATCTGTTTGTATCTTATCCATTAGCTTCCATGAGCATATCTTACATTTAAAATGGCAGCATGCACACTCGTGGGCACGTTGTACTCACTCGCGCGTGCGCATACAAATACGCACTGGCATGCAAGAACATCGCCCGTACATGCACACGCACGCATGCTCATGCTCATATGAAACCACGCGCGCGCGCGCGCGCGCACACACACACACACACACACACACACACACACACACACACACACAGACTGACAAACTGGCAGGCAGGGAAGGCAGACACAAACACGGGTAGACACAGATACAGATAGATAAAGTTGCACACATCATTGCCTATCATCAACGAAACAAGACAATCAGTTGCTTATTTTGTAAATTAATATAAGAACTTTATTATAAGAGCAATTCACAAATCCAAATTAGATTGCAATGGGTAAGAAATACAAGGGACTGCTGTCGTGTTTGTTGCCGCGAGCGCTAGTATATATACCAACGCGTGGTTTCCTGCACGCTCTCTCTAAAACGTCGCAATACAGCAAATAGGATATCTGGTCGAGCCTCTTTAGTTAGCTGCCTTTCCTTGGGTGAAAAGGCTGAGGGCACACAGTACAGTAATGTCCGTGCTTGAATAGAGGTGAAAAGTGTCTGTGGAGGATGGCGGGAAGGATTTGCATTCGAGTTTAAACAGGCAAATCTTTCATCACAACGTGGCGTGACCTACGCGTTGAGTGTATAGAGTTATGCCCCTTGTATTTGGATTCTCTGCAGCTGTTTTCATCTAGAAGGGGTCGAACTACTGCGAAGACACGTTGCTTCGCATCGGTGTAAGACTGACACTTATCTACGGAACGATCAGTTCCCAGAAAGCAAATCTCTCCTCTCATTGGTATCACAACAGTCAATGTGCAAGAGTTATCATCTAATATTAATGTGCAACATTTATCAAAGCCCTGAAGCGTTCCTTGCAAATCTTCCCTCGACATTATGCCATGTCTTAGATTGCCAGCACCTTAAAAATACACAAAAACAACGAAATGTAGCTATGTTAATTATAAGTTAAAAAAATAAGCGAGAGAAAATCTGACAGAACCGATTATACAGCTTTCGCTATTTTTTTGTATTGCCTAAACGGAAACCATTTCTTGTCACTAATAACAGTGCCTTAAGTTCTTCAGCGAAGGTAGGACCTGGGTAGAAATGGCAGTCGAACCTGCAATTGACATACAAATCAGCAAAAAGAAGAGAACGCCTTTTCGTGCCCAGGTTGTCTGCTCTTCCAGTGATATCATCCAACGTCGTGCAACCGTCTTTGTAGAGAAAAATTCCCTCTGGCGAAAATGGTCAGAATCATATCAGGGACATTTCCTTGTTTCTGCAATGGGAACGAGCGCACCCGTATTTTCGAAGTAAACCGCACAACCAGACCTTCAAGACAGCCCACGGGATTTTGTTGTTCTTGAGGTTTCCTCGTTAAGTGCTGGTCTTTAAATACAAACGTCGCACAATCCAGGATGTTATGGAAATCCATTCACATTATCATTTGCTGCTTATTGAAGGGACCGTGGAAAACGCACAATTAAATACACATATTCTCCAGAGATGAAGGGTGTCAGAAAACGGAGGCTGCTATTAATATCATTTATCTCTCCAGATTGCAAACCTTAGTAGAAAGGACAACTCTTCTTTTCTTCGATCCACAAATCCGTTCTGAAAGGGCACGAGGCAGACCATCGCTTGTTTTTAAATCTTGCATCGTCAGCGACCAGAGCTCTCTTTTCTAGTGTCTGCATACTTGCCCATGAAGAGGTAGACTTTGGTCTTCTTGTGCCGGATGAGGAACATGAAAGGTCTGTTCACGATGAAGTACGGTGGTTGGACCAACGGCCTTCGCAAAGGTGGCAGCTCAAACGTGGGAGGTGGTCTGGGGCTCTCCACTCTGTGTGGCGGTCTTCGTCTGGGGGGTGGAGGTGAGGGTGTGCGAGGTATCCACCAAGGCGGGATGTAGCGTGCAACAGGTGTGGTCCAGGGGTAGAAGGGTCGGTAGGTAGGGGGCCGGTCGGAAGGAGGTGGCGAGGTGGGGTCATCACGTACTGGAGAGGGGGTGTGGTGGGGGGCACGGATAGAGGGGATGGCTGTGGAGGTGTCCGGTACTGGGGTGGCGTAATGAGTGGAGGAGGTGCTGTTAGACGGGGGTGAAAGGGCGTGAGTGGAGGGGTCAGGTCTTCGTCGTCTGAGTCGATGATGAAGGGACCTCTTCCGGACACTTCTCTAATGTCTACCCCCGACCCCTCGTGCACCTCGAAGGTCAGATTGCTGATAAGGCTGGTGTGGGAACCGATACCGGTCCCATCGCCAGTGCCTTGGGAAGGAATGATTTCCACTTTGACTTTGTGAACTGTCTGTGAAGCCGGATCCAACCCGTCCTTTCTGGCGCCGTGTTCTTCATCGGTCGTGATGAGTGGAATTCTCACAACGTTCCCAGAAAAATGCTGCGAAGCTGGATAGTACGAGTCGTAAACTCCAGCGTCTATGGGAACGTCATTCAGAGGCGTGTGTACATTTGAAATCTCCTTCTGGGGGACTTCATGTGCTTTCTTCTTTTGAGGTATATCAGGCAGCGGGGATACATTCAATTGAGATTTACCCTTCGCACCCTGCGACGCGTCATCATGCGATGCTGCAGCATCTTGTGTACGGTTAACAACGTATGCTTTATCTTCATCCACCAACAAAATGTCATCAAAAGAGCTCGCTTCAACAACAGTGCTGTTGGTAATGATTCTGCCATCAATGTTGAGGACGCCATCTTTAGGACGACGAGCCGCTGCCATAACCTCTCCGATGTCAACGTCCTCGACCTTTGACCCCGTGCAAACGTCAGTGACATAGTAGTCATGCGTGCCGTCAATGGCGGACAAGTCTGCCTGAGTCTGTTGAAACATCTTGCGCATGCCCATGGACTTGAGCGCTTTCTTCAGGTTCATCCTGGCACGCAATTTGATTTTGGGAAGAGCCACCAGGATCTTGGACTCGCGGTTCAAGGTCAAGGACTCGATGGCGGCCTCCACGCTGTGGTGGGTTATAGCGGCGTCCAAGGCTCGAAGGCCGCCAGGGGTCTCCGGCAGAAACACATACAGTGCCACCTGGTGTCCCTTGTAGGGCAGCTCCAGCACGCGGCAGCCCAGAGCCTCGCTCCGGCCCTGCCGGAAGTATCCCGTGGTGCTCAGCATTTGCACCGTGCCCTGCAGCCTGTCGTCACTGAAGAAGCTTGACTCGTGGTGTCTGGAGGGAACCGACAATAACGACATTACGGTTGTGTTCATGGAGTTCATGGAGAAGACAGTACAGATGCGCTTATGGCAGTCGCAAAGAAGTTCGACACTTTGACTGTGATCTCTTTGCAGTAGACACATCCCCACTTCGATGTTTCGATACATTGTGACATCACACATACGCGCGCGCGCGCACATACACACACACACACGCACATGCACACACACACACACACACACAAATATGCACGTACACACACACACAAACACATATACACTCACAGGCACACACACGCGCGCGCGCACACACTCACACACACACACACACACACACACACACACACACACACACACATATACACACAGCAACGTTAGCATGGTTGAGGTACATGGTTCACACCAGTGTCGACATAGGCATCGTTTATATATTTAAATAATCACAGAGTGGTATGACCATCACAATTGTCTGTAAGCGTCAGTGTTGCAGGGGCGGTGATAGAAAATACTGGAAGTAACGATAGACACAAATGGCAATATGAGGCTTGCTGTCTACGTACCTGACGAGGTGGAAGGCGCTGTTCCAGGGAGCGCGCATGCGCAGAGACGTGAGGAAGGCTAGGGCAACTCGTGGGTCAACCAGACCCTTGGCAGCGTGGGTCAGCATGCCCTGCGTGTGCTCCTCCACCCAGGAGTTCAGACCCTCCTCCCTCGGGCCGGGCGACACCACCTCCGCTCCGTAGAACCTGCAGAAAATAGGAAATATCCGTTCCCACGATGACCCGGAAGATAAGAATGAAAAGATCCGAAAGGTCAGACTTGAGAGG
>JAWQFJ010007782.1:0-7500 GCA_034096865.1 Theodoxus fluviatilis
CCACATGGAAAAGTCAACAAACGAAGGGCAGTAGTGGAAAAAGACTACTGAAACGCTTATAAGCGTGTATCCTTTGGATGGTGATCGACAGAGGCATTCTAGGTCACTGACAGATGCTGCTTTGGTGCGTAATGACGGATTACGTACTCTTCAAAATCGTTTCGTATCTCCTTTGAAATACATCATCCACTCTGAAAGCTGTGTAAAACTGGAAGATGAAGACCCTTCAAACTTTCAAAAGGCAATAGTTGAAACTTATATTGGTTTCATGGTGATAAAAATAAGACTTTACACTTTCAACTATGCCGAGACCCATACTTGCTTCGCAATGCACGGATTTGTGTTTTTTATATATTTAATTTTAACTATGGTATAGAGTGTTGAAGGTAAATACTATTAAGTATTGTCAGTTTACGACATTTTCAAACATAATCACTCTTGATCATTGTTATGGGCAGGAAAAAAATGTCATAAACCGAGGTTATACGAGGACAACGGGTCAACGCTCGAACATTAATTTGTTTTCCTAATTACGCAGATCCGATAACTCATATATACACTTCATTTTTACAGTCTAGCTCTACAAATACACATAGCACTGTAATGAAAAGACAAGAGAAAATACCAGGTCGTATGTAGAACAAGGTTTCTGGCTAAAACAATTGTAAAAATCAAGTACTCACAGCAAACACGCAACGGACATGGTGCGTCCTAGTACATCAATCCGAATCAATTATGTAATGTTACAGTGCACGCATGACCACGTGACTGAACGCCCTCTAGCAAGGTAAAAATAACTTATGTGAACTTTTCCCCCGTATTCAGTGGTTTTATCGTTCTGTTCTTCCTTCTACGTTTACTTTTATGGCATGTGGTACATTTTCAAACTATAGAAAAGGCGACAGACGAAAATTTTGATAAGAAAATGAAGAGGAATGCACTAAAGCGTTGCTGTCCTTACAATAATTCAAAACAGTTACGGAAGCAGACCCCGGTTACGGCGCAATTGTGATTTAGTGGGTAGTGACAATAATCCTTGATCATCTGATAGCTAAGTCATCAACAGTGCATATTGTGTACAAATGGAAGAAACGTGCATCTTGAATTGCATTAGAAGGATAATTTGCACTTATTCCTCTTCTCTGATTAACATAATTTCACAAAGCCAGAATCAACTGGTGGTCAATTCGAAAGCGAAAAATAAAATTTGATAACTTTAAATATAGGGCCTACAGTTAAACAGCAGTACTTACACTTGACATAAACTATACTACAATTACTACGAAAATTCTAAACCTTGTGCACCAATCGAGCAATTTGCACACAAATCACTACCGCGCGCACACACACACACAACCGCACGCGCGCACACACACATACGCGCGCACATAGACGCACGCACATACACAGACATGCACGCACACACGGGTGCGCACACACACACACACATGCAGGCAGGCACACGGAAACACAGAGAGACGGACAGACGGATGGGCAGGCAGGTATAGGACATTCTCACTTCTGAAACGGAAATTCAGCCCGAGTTTTCTCCCTTTACTTCCACTAGTTCTAGTAGACTGGTAAAAATAGAAGCTCATAGGATGATCGCTAGATCGTGGCAAAAGGATGACATTAAAGCATGGAAAAAGATTAAATACATTAAAAACTAATCGAAAATAGTCATATTAGACTGTTTTAACGTATACTTTCTGCACAAAACCCACAGAAGATAAGTAAACAAACCTCACCGTACGTACTTAGCTGGCTAGCAGACGCACGCGATCGAACCATAGTCACTACGCCAGCAGACGATCGAGCTAGTGTGATATAATGTTTCATGTAAAGCTCGAATGAGTAACAGCAGATAACTGTTTAGATCTGGCTTGAATTGACAATTTCGTTTCCCTGGTCTGGCAAGGACCGAAAATTCACTATCATCGAGTCGATCAACTCGCGCGCACTTGGCGTAATGTATAACTTCACGTAGTTCGGCTTGTGGAGATGATATTAACCGTAGATTTTAGTTGTGCGGGGTAGACCACCCGCCAAAAATTTTGAATAGTGCTTTTGATATAAATGTTTAGTAATTATTGTCGGATCAGATAGCGAAACGATCACAAGCAACTTAAACGAGCTTGGGAGCAGATCTTACATTTGATTCGGCAGCTGCAGTCGAACTCAATCGGTCAATCGATGTCTGACATCACACTTTGAGATTTCAATAACTTCATGAAGTTGCAGTAGTTGCTTGTTTGCTGGAATGCCATGTAGCTTGACAACTTTTCCATCAATAATTTTGCCACGATGGTTATGGCAAATGACACAGTACTGTTTTCCACCACCACATGCTTTGAGTGATCTATAGTATTCAGTGCAGACGAAATGTTCGAGAATGCAACCGGTAGCTGCAGTCAAACTCGATCGGTCAATCGATGTCTGACATGACACTTTGAGATTTCAATAACTTCATGAAGTTGCAGTAGTTGCTGGTTTGCTGGAATACCATGTCGGATCAGATAGTGAAACGATCACTCGTGCATTGAGTTTTGATGCGAGACCACGACACTCCCCGCAGTTCTTTTGTTTGCGTTGTAAAGTTTGAGTACTAGATGTAAGTGTAAAAATGGTCAGTTATTAATATAATTGGTGATTTTAGTTGTAATGAAACTTTTTGTGTGTTTTAATGCCATTTTCTTGTCATCATCGACCCGATCTTACAAGTTAGGCCTATACATTACGCTGTGCTGGCAAGTTGATCACTCGACTCGATGATAGTGAATTTTCGGTCCTCGCCAGACCAGGGAAACGAAATGTCAATTCAAGCCAGAACAAAACAGGTATCTGCTGCTACTCATTCGAGCTTTGCATGACACAGTACTGTTTTCCACCCCCACATACATGTACTTTGAGCGATCTAGCAAATATCTAGTATTCAGTGCAGACGCTTCGAGAATCAGCCGGAACTAAGTGGTTCTACCTAACGCGTTGTTTTTCGACAGAGAGCGCCCAGGATATCTCCTGCAGGGAACGTTAATGAGAATGTTCTATCCACACACGCACGCACACACACACACACACACACGAACACACACACACACGAACACACACGCACACACACACACACACACACACACACGAATATATATATATATATATATATAGACACAAAAAGTGACAGATTGCCGAAGAGACACAACACTGATGAGCAGAGATGCAGACTTAGGATGAAGCGAAGGAGGATGAATGATTAAATTTGCAGATGAAGACTTAGTTTACTTTACTGCTTTTGCGGACGAGTTTTTATTATGTATTCAGGACATTTTCCCCCAAAAATGTACACAAATATATATCAATTAAAAATTACGAGTCAGGGGAAGTCAATATTTAATGCAACGCTTAAGAATGAATGAATGAATGAATGAATGAATGAATGAATGAATGAATGAATGGATGGAAGACTTTGTGGCCTATTACCCTCGGTGACGTACAGAAGGCCATTGATAACGAAAATTGCACGTGCGGGTTCGATTAAAAGAAAGGAAGAATGAAAGAACAAATAAATGACATTCCACGGCCTATTGCCTTTGTAGGCTATGTAAGGCCATTGATGAAGAAATCACTGGAACTAGTCAGGGTAGAAGCGAATTAAGTTACGATCTAGGTTATGGTATTATAAAGATATATACAGAAAGATTTGAATATTTGATCGAGTTTATCAAATAATCAGGCACATCATAATCTTTTTTTCCCATTAGCACATATACAAGATTTACTCGTTCAGCTTTTATAGCAATTTTTCATACCGCTCCTTAACTTTTTGTGCATAGTGTATTTTAAATTGTAATTGTTTATGAAAAGGCAAAATATTCAGTTATCATAAGCTTGGAGGCTATTCCATACAATGACTTCAGCCTTTTCAAATTAGAATCACTACAGCTATTCCACATTGTTGATGCAAAATTGACATAAGAGTATCAGCATGGAAGATTTGGCAAGTTTGAATGTCAACAATGTCAACTGAGAGAGAAGAAATAGATGAATAGACATCTTACAAATACAATCAATGTGTGGTTGCCATCCTAAATGATCATCAATTATTGCACCAAGAACTTTGTGCTCAGCAGTTTTCTAGATGGCAAAGAATTAAGTAAATGATTACGTGATAAGGGATACTCTATGTTTTAGTCTCATACAGTCATAGTTATCACAATATATCTCGTTTTGGAATGGCTGGATGGATGGAGTTTAAAGGCCTATCAGCCTTGTAGGCTATATAAGGCCACAACGTTTCTCGTTTTGGAAGCATTTATGACCATACGACTCAAAGAGCACAGGAATGTATTTCATCCAGGCTCCTTTGAAGTAAATATTACTGCTAACATTCAGTCCTGACACCCAAGCAAGACAAATAGACAGGTAGAGAAACAGCCAGAAAGACAGGCAGAGAGATGTAAATTCAGAATGACATATACAAATGACACACACACACACACACACATACATACACATAAATGCCGGTCAACATATGTGCGCACACACACATGCGGGCGCATGCACACACACACATGCACACACACAGCAGGCAAAAAACATGCAGTTACACAGTTGTACTTGTAGACATTGAGACAGAAACACGGTAAGAGAGACAGACACAAACAAAGACGTATATACCATAGTATGATACACATGCATACAAAAACACTTTGGACTCGTTTGTTTTTCCCCAAATCTCGAGAGAATCGCGAGGGCTAGTTGTTTCCTACGTTCCTCCCTCATAAGGACACACTCGCCGTGAAGGCGGGGGGGCCGAGGGAGGTCCGGAGCTACCTGTTGCAGCAACAAGCGTGTGTCCAAACAGTGTTCGTTTTTCTATGAATAGATCTGGAAAACTGTACAAGTGACGTTTGACCTATGCAGTGCGCTCCTCGATCTACAAATTGGATCTGGAAAAACCCCGATTGAAATAAAAAGCAAAAATAATTCGGCTTACGGCGTAACCCATCTCCTCCACACACACACCCCAAACTTTCCCCTCTCCCGCCCTCCGTCCCGTCCCCCCTCCCCTCCAGAGTTGTAGATACACAGTACGGACACTCGGAGATTTCACATGCCTCCATGCCCTTCCCTGCCCTCGTCCCAACCCCACAAGTCGTAGATACAGTACGGACACTCGGAGATTTTACATTCCTCCGTGCCCTTCCCTGCTCTCGTCACCCCCCCCCCCCCTTACAAGTCGTAGATATGCAGTCTGGACACTCGGAGATTTTACATTCTTCCCTACCCGCAAGAAATACCCCCCCCCCCCCCCCATCTGCACAAGGTAACAGGGGGGGGGGGGGGGGGAGATGCCAAATCTCCCAGCGTTTATGCTGCATCACCTAACCCGTGAGTTGACCATCTTTTGTTGCGACATGAACGCTTCTTGTCATTTCAATCGATTGAAGTTTCCTGATCTATCCTTAACTCAATGTCCGTTTTATGTTTGGACACCCGTTTTGTGTTCGGACGCCCGTTTTTTGTCTCTAAATCGTCCCCTGTACCAATACATATTGGGTAAATCGTCCGTTGATTTGAATAGACGTGAGAAACCTCTGATCTACTTGTACAAAGGAGCGAAGCAACCGTCCAATCAGCATGGCGCGACATACTTTTGGCGCAAAAATGACATACAATCAACTGACATCGTCAAATTAAAGTATTGACGCACCCGAAAAAAGGTGTCTAAACAGTGTTTGTGTATCCGATCTATTAATTGATCTGGAAAACCCTCAAAGTGACGTTTCGCCTACACAGCACATTCGTCGATTGTCGATTCTAAGATCCCACCCCTCCCCGCAAAGGGGTGGGTGGGAGGGGGGAGAGCATGGGAAACGGGCAGTGAGGGGAGAAACAGGGTGGGAGAGGACGAACGGGAAGGGAGAATGATTTCAAGTAACCTTTCCTAACCCCGCCTCCCTTTTCCGTCCCCACACCCTAACAAAACACTCCCACCCTTACCCCCATTCCTTCACCCCACTCCCATCTCCTCACCATCCCTACCCTCAAGCCCCCTCCGCTTACCCTCCCATCCCTCACCTCTCATTCCCATATCTCCCACCCTTCACCTCTTAACCGCAACCCCCCCCCCCCCCCCCCCGCCATCCCCTCAAGCCCCCACCGCTTACCCTCCCACCCCTCACCTCCACTCCCTTACCCCCACCCTACCCCCCAACCCAATCCCCTCACCCCGCACACCATCCCCTCACCCCAACCATAACCCCCCACGCCCTTACATCCAACCCCCTCCTGCCACCACCACCCTACCCCCCATTACCTCCTTCGACCGCACCCCTTTTCTGTTCCCATATCTACCCCCCATCCCCGGGGGAGTGGGTGGGGGGGGATGGCGGGCTGGGCGGAGCGGGTTGAGTTGGAGGGAGCCGGGGGGGGGGGGGGGGGGCAGATTGAGCCGGGGAGGGAGGGTTTGAGTCAGAGGAAGGGTGGGGGTGGGGTGGGGGAAGGAGTTGAGGGAAAGGGGAGGGCTGCTCAAACCCCGTGAGTGGACCTTTTTTCTTTTTGTCGACAAACTGTCATTTTCAGTCGACCTGGAATTTCCTGATCTGTCTTAGATGAATGTCCGATCTATGTTTGGACACACGTTTTTGGTAACAAAAATCGTCCCCTGTATTATTAGATATTGGGATAATCTTCCGTTGACATGAACAGACTTGGGAAAACCTCTATGATCCACTTGTAGAGAGGCGCGATGGATGGATGGATGGATGGATGGATGGATGGATGGATGGATGGATGGATGGTGCTTTACGGCCTATCAGCCTTTGTAGGTTATGTAAGGCCATTTAGCACGAAAATCACTAGAGCAGTTTAGAGTAAACGCAAATCAAGTCACGGTGTCACTAGTTACTCACCTCTTAGGAATAGCGTAGATTCTTACCCCAAGCCCCCCAGGGGGAAGGTATGCGCGAACCAACTGTCCAATCAGCATGGCGCAACAAACTTTTGACGCGAAATTGACATCAGATCTATTAATATCGTCCAATGAAAGTATCGACGAACGTTTTATGTTTGGACACACGCTTTTTGCTGCGACTCCCTCGACAGGCGCGTTTGTTTGGCCCAAAATCTTGCGATTCTCCCTGAATGGCTAGTCGAGGGCGAGTGAGACGCTCCTACAGCTAGGAAAACGGCCAGTCATCTTGCAAGGTGGAAGAACATCCTGGCGCCAGAGTGGGTGAAAAAGTTACGGATAGACGAAATAACTGATGATTCAGATATCACATCAGTTTTTCACTTCATAGAACACACCAATTGAGGGAGCTCCAGACCTCCCTCGGCCTCCCGCCTTCACGACGAGTGCGTCCTTATGAGCGAGGAATGTAGGCAACGCCTAGCCCTCGCGATTCTCTCGAGATTGTGAGCTAAACAAACATGCTCGATGCTCTTCACAGCAGAGACCCGGATGAGCCAAAATGGCAAAGACAATGCGAATTTGGCTGGTGT
>JAWQFJ010007782.1:12500-32500 GCA_034096865.1 Theodoxus fluviatilis
ATTGTACCCAATGTCAACAGCAGCAGACAGCATCGAGGAGAACAATGTTTACAGGCGTGGCTCTGTAGATGCCGACGCTATCCTCTGTCGTCTGCGTTCTCTCTTCTCCTCCCACTGCTCCTGTCTCCTCTTCTCGCTGGCCTGGATGCCAGTCTTGACGACGTGTCTCCAGCTGCTGCGGTCAGCGGCCAACGTTTCCCAGCCTGCTGGGTTGATGCCTCCTGCCTAGACTATAACCAAATGTTCTATAACTAGATAGCACTCTGAGAGCTCAAACCTCAACCAAGGAAACACTAACTACTCTTCCATGGCCTGTATGACTATTTCAGGCAGGGTTTTCTGCTAGCCAGACCTGACGCTACGAAGTTTAGTTTATTTTATTTTTAGTGGCTGAGACTAGTGAAAGCGATTTCTTAGTGCCGAAAGCATACGACGACGTCATCAATAGTTTGACGTCATCAACGTCATGATTTGAGATTTTTGGTTTTTCATTCGAAAACTAGATAACAGATAACCTCCACATTTTCATGGATAGTTTCTTGTGTGTACCCTTACCTTCCACCAAATTAAATCAGGAACCGTTTGGAACTTGAAAAAATAAAATTATTTTGCTAATTAATTCACGAACCAAAGGTAACACAGCAGGATGCAGAGTTTTCATTGATTTTTTTGGTAACTTAAAAAGCTCATCATCACTAAAAGGAGACGGTTTTGGAGGCTCTCTTTTAATACATGAATCCCCAAAATGATTTCACACGCAATTTTATCCCTCTTTATCGAAGAGACGACTTAATAAAAGCATAAGGGTCGATTATCATTCGCAACAGAAGGGAGATAACCTAACAGACTATAGATATTCGAGTCGGCGTCGCAGGTTAATTCCCTTTCATTGGAGTTTTCAGATTCGCGTTATTAAATACAACCTTTTTATTAAAATGAAGACGTTATCGCTTACTGGTTATACCCCCCAAAAATTAAATGTGGATTTTTTCGCCTTGCTTCACAATTTTAACCTCGTTTTACTTTGTGACGTCAGCAGTTACGACGCTTGAAATCGTGGTGCGTTAGCCTCAGACGCTGGTGGTTTCCGTCCAGTGTGGAAGAGGAAGACGTATTTCCCAGCATTTTGCTGTCGGAGCGACTGTCTGCTTAAAAGCCGTACCACATTACGATTCATGGTGTTGGAAGAAATTCTCCATTTATGCTGGACAAAGCCTGCGGATGTGAGATCAGTGAGTAACCTTCATAATTACATTGACTGATTGATTGCATGCATCGCCGTTGTTTGAACTTCTGAAACCGTTATCGATTAAAAAAAAAATCTATAATAAGCATAAAGTAGTTGCTCGCAGCGGAACTTTCTGACCAGCGACAAGGCCGAATTAGAACTCTGACAATTTCACAACATATCACTTATCAGTCATCATTCATAGCAAAAACGTAAAGAGTAGAACGAGAAAAGCCAAAATGGCTAGTCTGAAACTGCAGGAACTCGCGACTAGCATCGGACTAGCCACTTTTTCTCGATTAAACTTCTTATCCACATTGTTTGCACTTAGTAAAAATGTTTTCAGCGTTAGAATTGACCTTTGAATCAGAGTTTGATTCAATTTTTAGTCTAAATTACCTTTGCGTCTAAGACTCTAACATAACTCATAAGAATAACTTAGCAGTGAAGTGATCCGCCATAAAAACTTACGAGGGTGAGTAAAAAGAAAACCTTGAAAGTGCGATGAAAATTGGCAACAACGCTCGATTGTTCTGTAGTGTTATTTGTAAGTTCAAAAGTTGGCAATATTATTTTATTACACATAATTGGCAAACGGCGCTGAATTTGAAACCGCTATCGGCTAAGCGAATGCCGTCGCACAATAATTAATATAGGTTTTGCTGACTGAAGAACGTAGCTGTGACTCCAATCGCCAACAGTTTTCGTTATTCATCACACTTCGATTGTGCACGCCTGCCAGCTACGGCGTCGGGACAGTCCCCTCGATCAGCGTTTGTTTACAAATCGTTTTCGGGTCTATGAACACTTATAGTTATAGCAGTAAGACTTATCCATCATCAATATTCTCGATGATTTTTAGTTGTAATCAAACTGTCATAATTTTTTTGATGCAATTTCTTACCATCATGGACCAACCTTTATTTCTCAAGATGTACGGGCACATACCAGCAAGGTCCGGAAGTGACGACAACGCGTCTCCGGCATTGGCGGCAATTGCAGATCAACTTCACAGCGTGTAGACGTGGTTCACTGGTTGTGCCTATGTTGAGGAATTCTGGAATTTCAAGCGAGAAAAATGAAGGAAAATGAGGTAAACTATATATAAATGTTTTTAGTTGAGCAGTATGTATAGTCATGTGCATTTTTTCAGTCATGAAAAGAGAATGAATGCCTGATATTTCTTATAACGCCGTCGACGCCTGAGAGCATGCCCTTGGCGGCCTTGTTTGAGACAACGTTCCTAAATATTTTTTTAATATATTAGATTTGTATGAAGAAAATCTGCATGCAGGTAAAAGAGATAATCGTAAGTTCCGATTTTCGATATTTGTGGGAAAGTGTAAAGAACTAACGGTCAAAGTTGTATTAATTTGACATAGTTTAACCCGCCTTCATACCAAAAGATATAGTTAACTTCTCATAAGAAATCGGCGGGAAAAGTGAAAATCCGTTTGTGAAATGTCGGCGTCTTCAATTTTCATGCAGTGTAATCGGCCTTGAGTGACTTGGACAAGGTAAGATACTGCATATTCTTGACACAACTTGTTCTTCTGAGCTTGTTTTCAAGGAAAGTCCATTCTTTTATGTATCTTCTTGCAATTATTTCTCAAGACAATTGAAAGACGCCGGCTGGTGAGCCGTCCGTCACTGCGGGTGAAAAGTGCGTCAATGGCGGATTACCGTAGCTTGTTTCAAATTATGAGAAAATGCAAACGCTTCCATTTCTGATTTAAGTTTGATGACTGAAAGTCGAACCATTTGCTCAGTCTGAATCAAATTAACGTTCATACACTCCGATCTAAAATGATTGGTGTGTCTTACCCTGCCTTCCTAGTCCGTGTTCCTCCAGAAAAAAGAAGACAAAGTCACAAACGCAATTGTTGAATGAATAATTGATGCTAATGTATTACCAAGATCAGTCGTCAATTCATCTCGTCTAGTTGTATAAAACTAAAAGTTAAAATATGGTCAAGAGAACAGAGGTAGTGAGTATTGGTGTGACACACATATTTCAAAATAAATCTTCTGATACAGTAATGATACCCTCTTCATTTCACATAAATATGATGCATTAGGTGATGTCTACACTGTACAGAAAAGAAAAACTGAATGCAATGTTCAGTTTAGTTGTATTTGAAGAAGACAGTTTGGAGTCTCATCTTCACTTGACACCAAAGTGTGACATGAAAATTGGCTGCGGTGTAAAGTTAAGTTAAGACGAATGCAAACCTCTAATTTGACTAACAATTATGGTTTTATTGACTCACATGCGAAGCAAAAGTGAGTCTATGTACTGAGCCGTGTCGTCCGTCCGGGCGTCCGTCCGTCCGTCTGGGCGTAAAAAACTTAAACGTTGGATTTTTTTTCGGAGACTATTAAGTCTATCAACACCAAATGTGGCATGATGGTGTATGATGACAAGGCCTCAAAAAACATACATAGTGACTTGACCTTGCTTCAAGGTCAAGGTCACAGGAGCCATAAATGTGGTCTCAAAAACAGTCATTTTTCACATTTTCCCAATTTTCTCCCACGTTATTGAGAATGGCGACCTTAGCTACAAGTGGTATATAGGTCAAAGCAAGCCCTATCTTTTGATACCAGTTTGATTGACCTTGCTTCAAGGTCAATGTCACAGGAGCTCTTCAAAGTTGGATTGTATACATATTTTGAAGTGACCTTGACCCTGAACTATGGAAGATAACTGTTTCAAACTTAATAATTATGTGGTGCACATGTTATACTTTCATCATGAGACACATTTGGTCACATATCATCAAGGTCAAGGTCACTTTGACCCTTATGAAATGTGACCAAAATGGGGTAGTGAACCACTAAAATTGACTATATCTCATGGTAGAAAGTGCCAATAAGCACCATTGTGCTTCCTATGTCTTGAATTAACAGCTTTGTGTTGCATGACCTTGGATGACCTTGACCTTGGGTCAAGGTCACATGTATTTTGGTAGGAAAAATGTGTAAAGCATTTCTTTGTGTATGATGTCATTGGTAGGTTTAGTTGTTTGACCTTGACCTTGAAGGTCACCTGAAGGTCAAGGTCATATAAAGGTCAAGGTCAAGCATATGAGTCGTATGGGCTTTGCCCTTCTTGTCTGAATGTGGTGTCAAGTCAAGTTAAGATAAGACTCCAAACTGTCTTCTTCAAATACAACTAAACTAAACATTGCATTCAGTTTTTCTTTTCTGTACAGTTTAGACATCACCTAATGCATCATATTTATGTGAAATAAAGAGTGTATCATTACTTATGAAAAAGTTCATTTTGAAATATTTGTGTCACACCAATACTCACCACCTCTGGTCTGTACTCTTGACCATCTAGGGAAATATTCGTCAATGCGGAGACATCAGGAATCTATATTATTTTATTATTATATAACTATAACTATAAGTTAAACATACCCTTAGGGTATGTGTGAGAAAAAATAAAAGGTAAATCACTAAATGACATGAATGAAATGTAGTTCGTTGAAAAGAGAATAAAATGACCATTCCAACGGTATAAGTATGTAGGTATGTCCCAATGAAATGTTTTATTGGAGGGTGGAAGATTCAAATACACCATTAAAAAGGACTAAAAAGTAGAAACATTGTAGAAAAAAACCATTTTAAAATCGGTTAATACTTTTTTGTAAAATGGCGTTTATTTGAAGGATTAAAATATTTGTGAAGAAAAGTTCCCAAATTTATCTGTTTTGTATTACAAATGGCCAGAACTCCATTGTTTTTTGCTCAATTATCTCACAACTTGGCAGGTGGGCTTCTTATATCATGCAGATGATCTAACCAAATGTTGACAGACGGAAAAATACTGGGCCTGGAAACAAACATCAAAACAAACCACAACATGCACGATGTAGCAGACAGCAAAGACCTAATCCACCAATCATAATACTGCGATTTGGTCACGTGACAAGAACCTCTGTGTACCTGATGATCACCAAAACAGTTTTCTCACAAAAAAAGGATTAGAGCCACTGTAAATGCCCAGAAACAATCACAAAGATGTCCATTTTACCACATCCACGTGTTTATTTGTTGAAAACAACAGTCAAAATGCTCATAAATTGCGTCTTGTCATCACCCGAAAACCGGTCAAAATGAGAAATGACTGTCACACGATCATCCGCATAACGTAAATTTCTACTGATCTAAACAACTCGGACCGATGAAACTTGGCAAAAATTATCTTAAAATGGTAATCTATCGACTTTTGACTCACATGCGAAGCAAAAGTGAGTCTATGTACTCACCCGGTTCGTGCGTCCGGGCGACCGGGCGTCCGAAAACTTTAACGTTGGGTTTTTCTCAGAGACTATTAAGTCTATCAATACCAAATGTGGCATGATGGTGTATGATGACAAGGCCTCAAAAAACATACATAGTGACTTGTCCTTGCTTCAAGGTCAAGGTCGCAGGGGCCATAAATGTTGTCTAAAAACAGTCATTTTCTCAATTTTCTCTGAAGTTTTTGAGATTTTATACCTGACCTATATATGGTATAGGGCAAAGTAAGCCCTATCTTTTGATACCAGTTTGGTTGACCTTGCTTTAAGGTCAAGGTCACAGGAGCTCTTCAAAGTTGGATTGTATACATATTTTGAAGTGACCTTGACCCTGAACTATGGAAGATAACTGTTTCAAACTTAATAATTATGTGGGGCACATGTTATACTTTCATGATGAGACACATTTGGTCACATATCATCAAGGTCAAGGTCACTTTGACCCTTATGAAATGTGACCAAAATGGGATAGTGAACCACTAAAAGTGACCATATCTCATGGTAGAAAGTGCCAATAAGCACCATTGTGCTTCCTATGTCTTGAATTAACAGCTTTGTGTTGCATGACCTTGGATGCCTTGACCTTGGGTCAAGGTCACATGTATTTTGGTAGGAAAAATGTGTAAAGCATTTCTTAGTGTATGATGTCATTGGTAGGTTTAATTGTTTGACCTTGACCTTGAGGGTCACCTGAAGGTCACGGTCATAAAAAGGTCAAGGTCAAGCATGTGAGTCGTATGGGCTTTGCCCTTCTTGTTATTACTTTGCACGTCCTTTGTGACAGTTGTAAGAAATGTTATCATACCATTTGAAGAGCTGATTTTGCCGCTATTTTTCTTTTCCCTTCCGGAAGAGAGCGCTACAAATTTTAAAAATCGCTTCATCTTATCGTATACTTTGTTGTCACCAAATTTGGTTGACAACCAAGCTATAGATAACTCACTAGAAGCCTTATTAGTTGACGGTTTGGCAAGCCCGCCAAAAACAGGAACACACTTTTCCCGCTTCTGCACAGACGTCAAAATGGCCTCACTGACATACCTAAAGTATGAACACTGTGGGTCAATTTGTTCAAAGTTAAGACTTTTTAATTGAATAAAATCCGGCCCTTTGTTTTACTATAAAGAGAATAAAAAAACTTGTGACCAGATTACATGCACTGAGCAACAAAAACCTTCATAACTTCTTTTTTTTAAGCTAGAAGAAAACCCCAAAGATATCTTTGGAATCCTTATGGCTAGAGCTATTGATTAATTAGCTCCATCGAAATCGAGATACACTCGCGAAGACAGAGTGATCTTTTCCTACTTCTAGGGAAACGACGGCACGTCGCTTAAGGCCTTCGCACACGAGGCAACTCCACTCCAGCAACTCGATTGCTTGCCATACATTGCTTCGTATGCGATGTCGGATCAAAGCAACTGGCATTCCAAGCAACTTATCACGCCACCAGCAACTGAGTTGCTCATGTTTAAACCTGTTCTAGTTTTGAGGGCAGTGGCGTGCCACTCCAGCCACTCTCTGTGAATCCACCAATCCCCGGGTGACTTTAGAGCCTCATTCTCGTTCTCGCGACTATTGCAGATTTAATGGCAGACATGTCTTCGCTTCGCACAGAAAACGCAAAATTTGGGGACACTAGAAACCCCATCCAAAGAAAATGTAAGCCATGAACCGCATTAATTTATCAAAGCTGTATGTTGAATGCATCAATAGGTCGTGAAAGCTCCTACATTTTAAAATTCGAAATGCAGGTCACACGCAGAACCATGTGTCCGCGGGTCGACTGTTATCATTGCGTGTTTGCAATGTGGCGAGAGGTGAAAGATCACAGTGGAAGCGTGTGCGAGCTCAGCGTCCAGCATTGCCTGCCACATGGCAAGCAACCTCCCGCAAGCAACGTGGCAAGAGACTTTGGTTGCCTCGTGTGCGTCGTCGGCCTTTACAAAATCTGTGAAAGACACCACTGTTTTTGGAGCAGAAAGTTTTTTGTTTCTACAATGGTGACCGCCTGCTGTGTGAAGAACTGCCTCAATCAGCATGACAGAGAGAATGATCGACGTTTTTGGCGTACCACGTGTTGCAAGGCGAAAAGGCTAGGAAATGCTGAATCTCACAACTCAAAGGCGCTGTGAGTGGATCGCTGAACTGAACCTGAAGTCACTCACTTTTGACACTAAGGCAGATCGATATGTTTGTTCGGATCACTTTGTAAATGATGAGAATTTGTTATGTTTGGTGTTTTGTAAGTTAACAAATACTATAAAAGAGGGAAAGAGAGTATGCAGGACAGATTACAGGGGAGAAAGAAAGGCCAAGATGTCGCAGACAGTTACAACAGTGTTTTGTTCTGTTACCTGATTTGACTTTTTGATACTGCAAAACAGCAATATCAATTGCATCGATATTCAATGTTTGTTCAATCTGATTGGACCGGTACAAATCTGGGTCAACGTTTTGTGAATAGGCCTGGTTCGCAGCGACAACTTACAAGTGACCATGAAATAGGACAGTGTACGATGATATTTTACTTAACTGAACCATAGGGTTAGAGTTAGGGTTAGGGTAGAAAACATACGAATCGACTAAATGAAGTACACAACGACCAGGGTACGAAACATCTTGCATTCGCTTGGTTGTAGGGGATGCGCGAACGGGTTCGAATCCGCACAGAAGCTTTTTTTGGTGTTAATGTATGTATGGTATTCGAGAGAGAGAGAGAGAACTACCCCACCCGTTGTTGTACACGTGAGAGGTTGCGGGTTCGAACCTTACTTTTTCTCCCCCCCTTTTCTCGAGATGTTGCAGGTTCGAACCCGATATATTTGTTGTTGTTGTTTTTTTTAATGCCAAAACCTGGAGGTTCAGCGCCAGCGGTTTTTATTGACTCACATGCGAAGCAAAAGTGAGTCTATGTACTCACCTGTTTCGTCCGTTCGGGCGTCCGAAAACTTTAACGTTGGATTTTTCTCGGAGACTATTAAGTCTATCAATACCAAATGTGGCCTGATGGTGTATGATGACAAGGCCTCAAAAACATACATAGTGACTTGTCCTTGCTTCAAGGTCAAGGTCGCAGGGACCATAAATGTTGTGTAAAAAAAAGCCATTTTTCACATTTTCCCAATTTTCTCTCACGTTATTGAGAATGGAGACATTACCTACTAGTGGTGTATAGGTCAAAGCAAGCCCTATCTTTTGATACCAGTTTGGTTGACCTTGCTTCAAGGTCAAGGTCACAGGAGCTCTTCACAGTTGGATTGTATACATATTTTGAAGTGACCTTGACCCTGAACTATGGAAGATAACTGTTTCAAACTATGTGGGGCACATGTTATACTTTCATCATGAGACACATTTGGTCGCATATCAAGGTCAAGGTCACTTTGACCCTTATGAAATGTGACCAAAATGGGGTAGTGAACCACTAAAAGTGACTATATCTCATGGTAGAAAGTGCCAATAAGCACCATTGTGCTTCCTATGTCTTGAATTAACAGCTTTGTGTTGCATGACCTTGGATGACCTTGACCTTGGGTCAAGGTCACATGTATTTTGGTAGGAAAAATGTGTAAAGCATTTCTTAGTGTATGATGTCATTGCTATGTTTAGTCGTTTGACCTTGACCTTGAAGGTCATCTGAAGGTCAAGGTCATGTAAAGGTCAAGGTCAAGCATGTGAGTCGTATGGGCTTTGCCCTTCTTGTATTTATCAATTTATCAGGGCCAGCGTTGACAGTTTGTGCTTACAGGATTGTTTGTTTTGCTAGTTTCAGAGAGAAGAATGAGTGAGAAGTAACGAAAAAGCAGACAACTATCGAAGTCTCATCTTCGAAAGTGCCCAGGAAGTGGAGGTGGTGTACGGTAGTGATTTCCTTCGGTAAGTCTCCCAAATAACCCGACTGCAACATTTTCCAACATTGTGTGAATGACGTCGAACTAATCTGTATGTTTGCATGCAATTCTCTCTCTCTCTCTCTCTCTCTCTCTCTCTCTCTCTCTCTCTCTCTCTCTCTCTCTCTGTGTCTCTGTCTCTCTGTCTCTCTCTGTCTCTCTCTGTTCTCTCTGTCTCTCTCTGTCTCTCTCTCTCTCTCTCTCTCTCTCTCTCTCTCTCTCTCTCTCTCTCTCTCTCTCTCTCTCTCTCTCTCTCTGTATGTGTATATGCGTGTGTGAGCACACAAGTTTCCCACTGTTTCATATGCATTGCTGTACCACTGAAATGATAATGATGTAATGAATGATCGAAGGATGGAACATGTGACCCTATCTCTCTCTCTCTCTCTCTCTCTCTCTCTCTCTCTCTCTCTCTCTCTCTCTCTCTGTATGTGTATATGCGTGTGGAGGTGTGCGCCATCGTGTGTGCGAGCACACAAGTTCCCACTGTTTCATATGCATTGCCGTACCACTGTAATGATAATGATGTAATGAATGAAGGATGGAACGTGTGACCCTCCCTCTCTCTCTCTCTCTCTCTCTCTCTCTCTCTCTCTCTCTCTCTCTCTCTCTCTCTCTCTCTCTCTCTCTCTCTCTCTCTCTCTCTCTCTCTCTCTCTCTCTCTCTCTCTCTCTCTCTCTCTCTCTCTCTGTCTCTCTCTCTCTCTCTCTCTCTCTCTCTCTCTCTCTCTCTCTCTCTCTCTCTCTCACTCTCTGTCTCTCTCTCTCTCTCTCTCTCTCTCTCTCTCTCTCTCTCTCTCTCTCTCTCTCTCTCTCTGTCTGTATGTGTATATGTGTGTTGGGGGGTGGGGGGGGGGTGGGGTGAGCCTTCGTGTGTGTGAGCACACAAGTTTCCCACTGTTTCATATGCATTGCTGTACCACTGAAATGATAATGATGTAATGAATGATCGAAGGATGGAACATGTGACCCTCTCTCTCTCTCTCTCTCTCTCTCTCTCTCTCTCTCTCTCTCTCTCTCTCTCTCTCTCTCTCTCTCTCTCTCTGTGTTTCGAACCTGTGAGTATACTTGACACTTACTGATTTAGTCCGTATATTTCTAATGAGCACAGTGATTAAAAAAATATTTGTCAAACGTAGTAGATGATACAGCATTAACGCTGGGACTTATGACTTCCCTCGCCCTTCCCCATCCTACCTCCCTCTGAGGGTTTGGGGTAAGAATTGACCCACCTCGTCTCCCTACGCGAATTGTAAGAGGCGAATAACTAGGGACACCGTGACTTAATTTGCGTTTATTCTCAATTATTCTATTGATTTTCGAGCTTAATGGCCTTACATAGCCTACAAAGGTTTATAGACCTTGAAACACTATCCATCCATCCATCCCCACCCCACCCTGTGGAAAGTGGAAAGGGGGCCGGGGGTGGGAAGGATGAGATATATTTGAAATCCCTCTCCTCCCATTTTCCGCCTTCTCCCGGTAAAACCCCCCTCCCCCCCTCGAAACGTCGTAGGTAATACAGCATTAACGCTGGGAGATTTGTCTTTTCCACCCCTCCCCTCCCAAACATTCCCCGGTGTGTGTGTGTGTGTGTGTGTGTGTGTGTGTGTGTGTGTGTGTGTGTGTGTATGTGTGTGTGTGTGTATGTGTGAAAAATTTGCAGCTAATGAGAAAGCGGAGAGAGAAGTTCTGGCGCTTCAAGTTGCGCACCAACTACCCTGAAGGACTGAATGTGTTAGACTGAGAGAGATAGATGGATGGAACTATGAACACTTAGAGAGAGAGTTAGAGAGAGAGTTAGAGATAGAGAGAAAGTTGAAGGGAGATAGAGAGATATAGAGATAGAGATAGAGAGATAGAGAAAGAGAGGGAGAGAGAGGTTGAGAGAGAGAGATGAGAGAGAGAGTTATAGAAAGTTAAAGATATAGAGATAAATAGAGAGAGAGAGATAAAGGGAGAGAGAGAGGGGGAGAGTTTTGAGTGCCTACGTCATTTCATTCTAAAGTTTTTTTCCGTCACGTGTTGCATCGTTTATGTTTGTCTGTAACGTTCACTGAAGAAGGGCGTGTGCCCGAAAGACTTTGATTTTGGTGTTTGTCGTGTGTTTGTTTCTTATTGACAGCTAATGATAAAGGAAAGATTGTTAAAAAGTCAGATATGATGCAGCAATCACGCTGAGAAATTTAACTTCCCTCGACCTTACCCACCTTCCTCAACCTACCCATTCCCCAGGAGTTGGTGTACGTGTGTGTGTGTGTGATAGGGTATTTGAAATCTCCCTACCCCTTTCCCAACGCAAACACTGAGAGATGATTAAACCCTTCAATTTTCTTTCCTTCCACACACACCCTCCCCCTTCCCCGTTTCTTCACTCCCATGGCCTTCCAACCTCCGAAGCAGGTGATAAGTTTTGTTAGAACAAAATACGTTCAGTAGAAGTCGTAGACGACACAACATGGACACAGACATTTGACATCCCTTCCCTTCCCCCTTTCCCCTTCTCTTACCTCTTCCCCCCCCCCCCCCTTTCCCCCTTTCTCCCCTTCCCTTCCTTTTCCCCTTCCCATGCTCTCCCATCTTCTGTATCTACCGATAAAGAATTTGCAATACATCAATTGTCTTCCCTCGCCCCTCCCGATCTTTACCCACCCACCCATTCTGCAGGGGGGTGTGGGGGTGGTGGTGGGGATTTGAAATCCATCCTCTTCCCCTTCCCCTCTCTCCACACTCTCCTATCCCCCCTTCCTCGATGACCATCCCCATCCCCACCCCTTCACTTTCATGTCCTTCCACCCACCACCTGTAACTAAAATAACTTTCAATTTAAAAAAATTAATGTGCGTCAATGGGCTTAGATAATACAGCATTTTATCTGGGAGATTTGTCATCCCACGCTCTTTCACTCACACACACACCCATCACCCCCCCACCCCCCACCCCACCCCACCCCACCCCCACCCCCCAACAATACCCGGGGGGGGGGAAGAAACCATGTTTTAAATCCCTCCCCTCCCCCTTGCTTCCACTCCTTCCCCCTCCCTCTCTCTAATGCCCATCCACATCCCCTCACCCACCCCCTCCTACCTTTCATCACCCATTCCCTCTTGTCTGTAGTTAGTGATAAAGAACTTTTAAATCAAGAAATTGTTCGGCCACCCAAAATGGTATAATGGGAGGAGGGTGGGAAAGAACGAAGGAAGTAAAATCTCCCAGCGTCAATGCTGTATTGTCTACGACGTTTGACGAACAGTTTTTTAACTTTAAAAGTTCTTTATCACTAGCTAGACGATAGGGAACGGGAGACAGGGGGTGGGGGGAGAGGGATTTCCCACCCTCCATTCCCGGAAAATCGGAAAATGGTTGAGTGGTTGGGTTGAGAAGGGCAAGGGAAGTCAAATCTCCCAGTCAATTCTGTATTATCTACGCAGTTTGAAGAACAATTTTTGCATTAAAAGTTCTTTAGCACTAGCTACAGATATTAGAAAAACATGGGAGATGATAATCAAGGAAGGGGGGATGGGGGAGTGTGGGGAGAGGGGAAGGAGGCATTTCAAATATCCTCTACTCTTTACCCAGGGAAAGGGTGGGTGGATGAAGGTGGTGAGGGACGAGGGAAGACAATTTCTGTTCTGCAAATGTGTGGGGTGGGATGGAGGGGAGGGCAAGCATAGAATATTCGAAATCCCTTCCCCTTAATCGATCTCCCTTTGCCTTCAACATCCCCACCCCCAACCCCCATCCCCCATGCTCTCCTATCGTCTGTAGCAAGTGATACTTAAGAAAAGATTATTTAAGGTCGTATATAATACAGCATTCACGATGAGGAATTTAACTTCTCTCACCCTTACCCACTCTCCCCAACTTACCCATTCCCCGGGGGTAGGAAGGATGGGATATTTTGAAGTCTCCCCAACCCCCCCCCCCCCCCCGCTTCTTTTCTCACATCCCCTTTAATCCTCTGCAGCTGGTGATAAAGTTTTGTCAGAACAAAATACGTTCACTACAAGTTGTAGACGACACAACTGAACGCTGAGAAATTCGCCCCCCCCCCCCCCTTCTCCCCCTCCCTTCCCATTCCCATGTCCTCCCATCTTCTATAGCTAGTGGTAAAGAATTTACAGAATAACAGTCTTCCCTCGCCCCTTCCCACCTTTGCCCACCCACCGTTTCCCCGGGTGTGTGTGTGTGTGTGTGTGTGTGTGTGTGTGTGTGTGTGTTTGTCCCAACTTTCACCACCTAAAGACCTGACACTGCCTATGAATGATGGTGTTGTCCAAGCTTTCACCACCTAAAGACCTGACACTGCCTATGAATGATGGTGTTGTCCAAGCTTTCACTAACTAAAGACCTGACACTGCCTATCTCGCTCTTTCTTTCTGTTTCATTTTTCCTGTGTCACCGTCTTCCTGTGCCACATTTTTCCTGTGTCACAGTCTTCCACTTCAATACAATCATATATATACTTACTTGATGGATAGATGCACACAGATATACACATATGTATACACTGGCATTCACACACAGTGCACACCATTCAATTTTTTTCCCTTCCTCCTTCCTTCCCTAACACTTTGCCGAGTTGCTCACTCGTGCACACTCGCACACACTCACATCCGCATGCACGTGCACACACGCACGCATCTTCACACACACAATGTTCACACAAATGCACATGTTCATATGTGCGTGCGTACACTACACTCTCTCACCTCTATCTGTCCTCTATCTCTTGTCTCTTCCGCCCCTTCCCCATAATGGGTCACTTCCGCGTTTTGGCTGGTCCAATGCCACTCTCTCCTATCTTCTGACCCGATTGTAATGTTCATAAGTAAGAAATTAACTCCAGGAAGGTCAGAAATCATGCCTTCGCCCCCCCCACTTCCCCTGTCTCTAAGGAAGTCGCGCACACACACACATACACACAGGCACACATGCACACACATGCTCATATATATATACACACACACACACACACACACACAGCATAAAGCATCAAATAACAATTCAAAGCAGAAAAGCACAGAAAGCAGGCCACAAGGTCACTCCCAGCAGCGGCAGCTTTGATAGGCCAAGTCTTGAATGACTTACAAAATGCACATGCCATAGGTGTGTAGGCAAAGCTGTCCATACCTTGCCTCAGTGGGTGATGTCGATGTGGATGAACATTCAATGTTATCAATTTTGGTCCTGTTTTAAGATAATGGTCTTTCAACTCACCAAATCTTTATGTCAAAGTCACAGTGTCTGATGCATTTCCTGGAGTCGATGCACACCTACACCCTCTAATGAGCATGCTTAAAATGAATGCAGATGGCCATGTAGAAATTGTTTTACTGATGCTTGATTTTACACCTCTACATCACTAATGAAATTGCTGTATTTTTTTCCTATCTAAAGGCTTCATTCCAAAGTACAGATAAAACTGAAGTTGATCATGTGCTCTTGACTACCCGCTTACATTTGTGGTTTGTCAGGGGAAATCATCACCAAACATGTGTAAAGGGTTAAATACAGAAAAGTTATTTGCGAATAATGTTTCTGTTGTATGAACTTTTGGGGTGTAATTTTGTTCAGATGCATTGTGCATTTGTAGTGATCGGAAAGGAACATTTAAACTCTGGCTAACAGTAACAATATTATGGAGATGTCGTTATATTTTTGATAGATTGTAAGTCAGGTTGATATTTTGTCAACACTCAATTTTTGTTGTGTTGGCACATGTCTTATAATGTGTGCGTGTTGTTTTCTGGTCACAAGAAAAAGCTTCAATAATGTGCTTCTTTCACTACTATTTCTTCCATGCACATTATCAAGTGCAATTTATGTAACACAGTATGAATTAGGATGCTGAGAATTGATGAAGAATCTCATTTCTGCAGTCGTTCCTTAACTACCTCATCACCTGACAGACACATCCTGTGTAGAATTGTTGACTTTCCATGCATTGTGATGTTAAAAATGTTTATACTCCTATCTGTCTGTGTTCTTGTAATGCTGACAAACTACCCAGCCTTGCAAGGAATGCCCAAAAACCATTTAGAAAAAGAGATTGTTTATGGATGTGTGTGTGTGGTTGCAGGTGTTTGTGTGTGCTTTTTGACTCACATGCGAAGCAAAAGTGAGTCTATGTACTGAGCCGTGTCGTCCGTCCGTCCGTCCGGGCGTCCGGGCGTAAAAAACTTAAACGTTGGATTTTTCTCGGAGACTATTAAGTCTATCAACACCAAATGTGGCATGATGGTGTATGATGACAAGGCCTCAAAAAACATACATAGTGACTTGACCTTGCTTCAAGGTCAAGGTCACAGGAGCCATAAATGTGGTCTCAAAAACAGTCATTTTTCACATTTTCCCAATTTTCTCCCACGTTATTGAGAATGGCGACGTTAGCTACAAGTGGTATATAGGTTCAAAGCAAGCCCTATCTTTTGATACCAGTTTGGTTGACCTTGCTTCAAGGTCAAGGTCACAGGAGCTCTTCAAAGTTGGATTGTATACATATTTTGAAGTGACCTTGACCCTGAACTATGGAAGATAACTGTTTCAAACTTAATAATTATGTGGGGCACATGTTATACTTTCATCATGAGACACATTTGTTCACATATCATCAACAGACCTATGCACTTGTACGATAAAATCGTAATTTTTACGATTTTCGCCTGGCATGAAACGATAAAATCGTAATTTTTACGATTTTTTGGCATGATGGCGTAGGATGACAAGGCGTACAAAAACATACACAGTGACTTGACCTTGCTTCAAGGTCAATCAAACTGGTATCAAAAGATAGGGATTACTTTGTCCTATATACCATATATAGGTCAGGTATCCAATCTCAAAAACTTCAGAGAAAATTGGGAAAATGTGAAAAATGGCTGATTTTTAACATTTATGGCTCCTGCGACCTTGACCTTGAAGCAAGGTCAAGTCACTGTGTATGTTTTTGTACGCCTTGTCATCCTACGCCATCATGCCAAATTGGGTGTTGATAGACTTAATAGTCTCCGAGAAAAATCCTACGTTAAAGTTTTTTACAGACTCCTGGACGCCCGAAAAGGGTGAGTACATAGACTCACTTTTGCTTCGCATGTGAGTAAAAAAATTATCTACACTGCTGCAATATATATCTAGGAAACATCAATTACGATTTCTCATCGGCTGACTATACTGAAGACAGTTATGTTAAACCCATGTTGACATGAGCACTAAGTTACACTCCATTACCGTCATATACAATCATATGAGCGTGTACTTACATGTTACACAGAGCGTTGTTCTTGATGATGCTCTTTTGTCCAGAGGACAAGTAAGGTTCTGCATGCAGCACGGCCTCTAGACCCGAGATGCACTGCTTCATTGCGCCAGGCGAAGGAAGCCCTCCAAGATGTTGCTTTGCATCTTGGTCATAGTCCAACATTATCATCTGACAGGTGAGGGCGACGCTCTTCTCTAAATCTGCTCCGCTCATATCTGCAAACCCGTCTTTGTCCTCCCCATAGGTGAGCATGTAAACCATTCGTGCCACAAGCTCTTGCAGGAATGGGGCATTGTTGTTGGACGGTACGCTACTCACAACGTTCTCTGACCTCTCTTCTCTGGCGTGGGGGGAAGATGTGCTTTCTGCTTCACTGCTTTGTTCAGCCTGCTTCAGGTTGCGTTTGCTGGGGCGCTTCTTCGGCCCAAAGTCGTAGTATGCTCTGCGTCTCTTTCTTGCCTTACGCTTCGTACTAGGTAGAGCCTGGCTGTTGGGCGTGCTGTTCCAACCATCAGACAGATTCATCGGAGACCCTTCTGTCCCCACCTGGCTGACGTCTTGAGGGGTCCGATACCCCTGCGTGACGCTGCCTTCCTGCCGGAGCTCTGTCAGGGATAGGACTGGTTTTGACGATACTATCGTTTTTTTTACAATGAGAGACTGAAACAAGCAACAGCTCGGGGGCTTCGAACTGTGAGAAAAGGGGAAGGCTGGGGGGGGGGTGAAAAAGGGAAGGAAGAAAAAGAGGAGATTGGGAAGGCAGAGATAGGAGAGGAGGAGAAAGGGGAGAAGGAGAGGTAGGAGGGGAAATTGGGGGAGGTGGGGAAGATTGGGAGGGTGGGGGAGATTAGGGAGTGGGGGTAGGGCGGGGGGTGAGGGCGAAGGGCCACAACAATGAATACAATCAAGGAGAGATAATGACTGGACTTCAGTGTCCTGGAGACAAAAATGTTGCCCACACGACATTCAACTGCCCATCCCTGCGATCCATTATTGAGCTTTGCTAATGTAGCAGACTAGTTGGGCATTTCCCCACAACAGGTCGAGTAACTTTAATTTTTACTTATTCTCAGTGATTTAAACATCATTGAGAGCAGGTTTTTGGAGGCCCTATTTGGATATATGAACCCTTGAAATGACTTTACATTCAATGTTATCCCTTTTGATTGAAGAGACGACTTAATTAAATGCCTCAGGGTCGATTATCATCCATAACAGAAGGGAGATAACCATGACCAGTCATTATTGTGATTAAGAAGGTCAAGAGAAATCCCGAAACGGCGTTGTCGTCTGCTGCCTCCAACTTTGTTACCAGCACAGGTATAAATGCCGACATTTACTACTTAATCGATCCTTGATACACAATCTGCCACCACAGTGATGAAAGAAATAAAATATAACTTCCATTAAAATTTGAAAGTAATCGGCACACCTGCGATTTCCATGGCTGTAACCTTCACGGCTGGTAGCATGTTTACCTTGTAAGTCAGTGCAGTGACTTCCCTTTGACTCGATGTTTAATATGAGCCAATCAAATTCGACTACTGGTGCTGTATTCATTACAAGGCCCTAGGAGGCAGCGCACCCTAGTGGTAAGCAGTATATAGCGCCTTTCGAAATGCTCCAGCTGCTGAGAGACCTTGACAGGAAGGTGACCTCTGCTGCGGGGTGAAATGTCACTGTAGAAATGCAGGGAACATCAACCCTAATGCTTTTATTAAGTCGTCTTTTGGATCATGAGAGATATAATTGAATGCGAAATTATTTTTCATGTATAAAAATAAGACCTTCAACAAGAAGGGCAAAGCCCATACGACTCACATGCTTGACCTTGACCTTTATATGACCTTGACCTTCAGGTGGCACTTTCTACCATGAGATATGGTCACTTTTAGTGGTTCACTACCCCATTTTGGTCACATTTCATAAGGGTCAAAGTGACCTTGACCTTGATGATATGTGACCAAATGTGTCTCATGATGAAAGTATAACATGTGCCCCACATAATTATTAAGTTTGAAACAGTTATCTTCCATAGTTAAGGGTCAGGGTCTCAGCAACAGGTTGGTCACGTGATAGCCTTAAATCTTCCATAACATGCATACCACCGTTCTGAACACAGAGTCTCAGCCACGCTGAATGTGTGTGTGTGTGTGTGTGTGTGTGTGTGTGTGTGAGAGAGAGAGAGAGAGAGAGAGAGAGAGAGAGAGAGAGAATGTTGAATATAATAACAGTTTGTAAGGTCGGTTGTACTTTACATACTGATTGCTTCCATAGAATGTCTTGATGTCTCTCGATATGACAAGTTCTATTGCGTTCTCTAAGTATAGTTTTACATTTCTACCCTTACCCACCCCCAAACCCTCACAAGGTCCACTATGGAAAACTGGTTCAAACTTAATAATTATGTGGGGCACATGTTATACTTTCATCATGAGACACATTTGGTCACATATCAAGGTCAAGGTCACTTTGACCCTTATGAAATGCGACCAAAATGGGATAGTGAACCACTAAAAGTGACCATATCTCATGGTAGAGAGTGCCAATAAGCACTATTGTGCTTCCTATGTCTTGAATTAACAGCTTTGTGTTGCATGACCTTGGATGACCTTGACCTTGGGTCAAGGTCACATGTATTTTGGTAGGAAAACTGTGTAAAGCAGTTCTTAGTTTATGATGTCATTGCTATGTTTAGTTGGTTGACCTTGAAGGTCACCTGAAGGTCATGTAAAGGTCAAGGTCAAGCATGTGAGTCGTATGGGCTTTGCCCTTCTTGTTTAATGGTGATTTTATGTATTAATGCAGTCTTGATCAGTCTGCCAGACAATCCTTTTGCTATAATGATAATCCTGATTTATTTGTCCAAATATAAAGACTATCGATTTCTGTACTGTCTTAAAAAAAGACCCGCTCCTGAAACTCCAGTGTTGTAAAAGTTCACTCACAGGTGTGCATTTGAAGTAATGACGCAAACGTGAATGTAGACAAATTATGTTGCAGCTGCAAGATACTTCTACGGTATCTGAAGAATCACCTTGAGGCCTGCCCCAGGCTGTCAGAATTTCCTCTCACAGACATGTGGAGGTAAAGTATTCTCTTGATGTATTATCTTTACATAGTGATTGCATCTTGGACCTTTCTTGGGAGGGAAAGACTGGCTAGACTTCTGCAGGTGGGCCACACTAGCGGACTCGTCTGAGGAGAGGGGTGCGGGGAAAACGACGAAGATGATGTAGCACACAAGCTGACGCGCAACAGCATCTGATTGGCTGTGTGTTTACATGGACAATTTTGAGCATAAGCGCT
>JAWQFJ010007784.1:0-5000 GCA_034096865.1 Theodoxus fluviatilis
ATTAGGGCTCTGGTCTCTGGTGTTTCTGCTGATCCAGATCCAGAATGAAGCCTTCTCTGCTGACTCCGCCATAGCCATCGCCACCTTTGTGCAACGACGGCTGGAGAGGTCGAGCCGCCTACGAGTGTTGTGGACTGTGTGGCCTTCACAACTCCTAGCTCCCACCTCGGCAACAAGGACAATATGGTTTTGATACCCTGTCTTTTCGAGTATTGAATTTGATGTCCTTGGGCAGGGGCGGACAAGGGGGGGGGGGGGGGGGGGGGGGGGGGTTGGGGGTTTCCGGAAACACCACCCCCCCCCCCCCAACAGCAAAAAAATAATAAATTCTTCAGTAACAAAATATGCTGCCTGAAACTGGCAATGATTATCATCAGAATGCACCAGATTGCACCTTTCCACACATACACCCCCCCCCCCCCCCGCTTCGCGCCGTCGGTTTAGCGCTTCGCGCCTTCACAGCCTTAACCACACCCCACCCCCTCCTTCACGTCGTCGGTTCAGCGCTTCGCGCCTTCACAGCTTCACCCCCACCCACCCCCGCTTCACGCCATCCCCCCTCCCCTCCTCCTAAATAAAAAGTTTGGAACCCCCCCCCCCCCCCAAAAAAAAAGGAACTGATCCGCCCCTGTTGGGTATCATTACGATAAAAGTGTACAACGTATAGAAATGTGTAGATGTGACTCAGATTTGGCCTGGACGATGTGATATGTGGCGCAATAGAAGACAATTTACATACATACATATATTTGCAGGCTTTGCAAGAGTTGCTTAATTACCTGAAACCCAAGGCTACTGGATTTCAGGATCTTAGATCAAACACCGACTGTTGTCTGGATTGCTGAATGCAGTCGTGGGTGCGTGGATTGTTGTCGAGTGTTAGAATGGATACACCGTGCCATGTTGGTAAACAGTTTGAACTCTGCCGTACTTTATTTAACCAGTCAGATAGCACGTAGCAAAACAGGAGAAAAGGGACGCAACTCCTATTAGAACTCGCGGTTCGCGGCACTGTATACAGACACAACACCGATTACACTGTGAACACAACAATGCCGGACATTCCCATCTTCAGCTGGACCCCTTGGTCATGGAGCTTTCAGAGCCTGCTCCAGTAGTTTCACCATGGGTGGTCGGAAGCAGCGCACAGCGCCACAGGGAGTGTTTACTTAGTAATGGTGGCTGCCTGTGTACGGCGCCTGCTGGCCTGCCACACCCACAGCGCAGCAGCTTCAGCAGTTTCCTGCAGCTGTCTTGTCATCTTCCCAACGGTTTTGGACCCCGCCTCCAGGTACTGTAGGAAAGAGAGAGCAGAATGCCCCACCAAGCCCCTGCAGCCAACCTCCACTGGGAACACCTTGCAGTCCCATCTGCGCTCCCCGCACCACAGCCCAACTTCATCGTACCTGGCCCACTTCTTCAATCACCTGTGGGTGGGAGTGGGTTGTGAGGTTGCTATGCAGATCGAGTGGCTTCAACCAAATGCTACTCTACATTCATTACCTTTCAAAAAGGAACATTACCTGGTTCACTACATAGACAAACATTTGAAATGATGGAGTTTGCACATAGTGAAATTATTCTTTTTTATACCTTATTTTCACAGGGATAAGGGCAAAGTAATAAAAGGGTTTATTTACAATATTAAAAAATAGTTTTTTTTCTAGCTATTCCTCAGTGTTTCCACCCCATGTAGCCTCATTCCTCAGTGTTTCCACCCCATGTATCCTCATTCCTCAGAGTTTCCACCCCATGTATCCTCATTCCTCAGTGTTTCCACCCCATGTATCCTCATTCCTCAGTGTTTCCACCCCATGTATCCTCATTCCTCAGTGTTTCCACCCCATGTATCCTCATTCCTCAGTGTTTCCACCCCATGTATCCTCATTCCTCAGTGTTTCCACCCCATGTATCCTCATTCCTCAGTGTTTCCACCCCATGTATCCTCATTCCTCAGTGTTTCCACCCCATGTATCCTCATTCCTCAGTGTTTCCACCCCATGTATCCTCATTCCTCAGTGTTTCCACCCCATGTAGCCTCATTCCTCAGTGTTTCCACCCCATGTATCCTCATTCCTCAGTGTTTCCACCCCATGTATCCTCATTCCTCAGTGTCTCCACCCCATGTATCCTCATTCCTCCAAGTGTATCCAGATAGGACTTGGCAGCCACCTGGGAACACATGGTACGTTATCTATTGACAACGTATAAAGTTAAAGTCGTCATTACCTCCAATGGACGAGCAAGAAAAAAGAGAAAGAAAATGTTCTCTCCAAGAAACGCTCAGAATACCTCTCAGCCAGTACGTGTGCGTGGCATTCAACCTTTCTTCTTGCCTTGCTTGAACGCAAAAGAAGATACCAACACGGTTGTCAGTTGATGAGGAATTCATTTTCAAGGACCGAACCGCCGCACAAGAACAAATGATAAACATGAACTTCTCTCAGTATGACTTGGCGCAGAAGTATAAACACTGAGATGAAGGCTGCCGGACTGGCGTGGGCCGAGCTGAAGAGGACCTGCCAAAACCGCGTGCGTTGAACGAGTGTTGTTGCGGCCCTATGTTCCACAAGGAATCAAGAGGCATAAGGTATCTCAGTATGAACATTTCCTTCAATAGATTGATTGAGGAAAAGGCTGAAAAACAACATTTGACCAGAGGAGCGTGTAGTTTACAACAGTCGTCTGAGAGATGGTTTAAAATTGATTTTCATGTTACGTTTAAAAGTAGGCCGTACACCAAAAATAATGTAAACGGCCACATTTTTCTTCGATTAAATTTGGTTTAAACAACGTGATTTTGTGTTCGTAATCGAATAGCTTGGCACAAATAAAACAAGGCCCTAGGAACAAAAAAGCAACATTTTCTATCAATTTTAAATATGTTTAAACAATGTGATTTTGTCTTCCAAATCAATTAACATGACACGGACAAACAAAACCATGACAACACATAAATTGCCACACTTTTCATCATCAAAATAAGTGATTAGATTGTTTTTCAAACAATGTGATTTTAATTTCACTTCCATGACCAGATATGCACCAAAGAACAAGAAATTGACAATCTTTGTTAATATATAACGATCTATATACACAACTGTACAGTATTAAAATGTTTCATATCAAATTCAATAACGATTATGCTGCATCTGCTGTTAGAATTCTTTGACAATTATAAATACACTGCATTCGACTCGATTAATAAAGTTACTTTCCCGTGGAAACTAAATAGATTTATTTATTAAAAAAAACAATACAATACTTCACACTTCTCTAAAGAATTTTAAAACATTTCATTATTTTGGAAATTTTACCCCAAAATTCCGAATTATGGTTAGGGGACAACATTTGATTGAAAGGAGCAGGCACTCGAATAATGAATGTAGTTGAAACTGAAAAACAAATCATTAAGTCCTCCTAACTTGGAATATTTTACTTCTCAAAACGAGTGTCACTAAAAGCTTCTTCCTTCTTCTGCTGCCATGATGTTCCTATATGTAGTGTATTGCAGGTCCTCTTCCAGAGGCGCTGGAATCTCAGCAACTTCGCAGCGTGAGCGGACAGAGACTGAGATCGGAAGCAGCAGCAGCAGCAGCAGCAACAACAACAGCAGAAACAGCAGCAGTAGCACTACCACCACTACTACAGCACAAAAGCCACCACCACCACAATCACTACCATCACAATCACCACTATCATTCCCACTACCATCACCTCCTCCACCACCACTCCCATCACCATCACCTCCATCACCATAGCCTCCTCTATCACCACCACTACCACCATCACCTCCTCCACCACCACCACCACCACCACCATCACCTCCTCCACCACCACCTCCATCAATATCACCTTCATCACCATTGCTTCCTCCATACCAGTACTACCATCACAGCACGAAAACCACCACCACCACCATCACCACTATCATTCCCACCACCACCACCTCCATCAATATCACCTTCATCACCATTACCTCCTCCATCACCAGTACCACCATCACAGCACAAAAACCACCACCACCACCATCACCACTATCACTCCCACCACCACCACCTCTTCCACCACTACCTCTATCACCATCACCTCCATCACCATAGCCTGCCTCTTCCATTACCATCACCACCATACCGCCACCACATGCAGTATACAGTCCAGGTTTCACAACCATAAAGGAGTGAAGTGAGGACAACAGCCTTGTCAACTTTAAGCTTGGTGGGCAGGGATACATGGTGGTAATTGAGAACTCTGCAGCAACGTCTTCCGAGGGCTTGCCTTTCCTTGCTGATCATCGCTGTGATCCCCCTGTCGAGCTGGCCGTCATTCAAAATGACGCTGCACAGATACTTGAAGCAGTTGACTGACCTCAGTTCCGTAATACAAAGGCTGATAGACCGTTCCCTCCATGAATGAAGATTCAGTTGCAGTTCACGGTATTGCCTCTTGTTCTGCTTGATGGGTACCTTGTTGCTATCGTGGTGCTTGTACAAAACAAACAAGATGGATCTTTCTCTTGCAATTTTCCCCAATAATGTGTGCTCAAAACGCACGCTTTTACCCCCTGGTCAGCGGGACATTCTTATTATCTATCCAACGCTATTTCAACACCCCGGGGATTACACGACTTGGGTGCGGATGAATGCGCTGAACTTTTTTTTCCCCATGATAATCCAGCTCAGCCCTCTGAGCTACCCGTTTTACTCCCGGGTGGGGAGAAGCGATGTGAGGGAAGCATCTAGCTCAAGGATGCAATCCCGAGACCCGCGGAGCTGCGAACGCAAAACCCACGAGCTGCAAGCGACTGCAGGTCAAGTCTGCGAATCTCTCAGCCATAGAGGTCAACATTGAGACCTTTTGTAGGCAGCTGTACGTGATTACGAGCTGTTAGCCGAAACCAGTCGCCGTGTACGTCTTGAGTGCAGCGTTCTTTTTTACACTTCCACTACTAGAAGTGCCGTGTAAAAGTGTAGCTATGGTGAGTGTGGGTAGGAGCGAAA
>JAWQFJ010007784.1:12500-13989 GCA_034096865.1 Theodoxus fluviatilis
ACGATGATGATGATCAATGTCTCTACCTTCATCTTGATCAGTTAAAAAAAACTCACCCCTTCTGTTCCTCCGCCGTCTCTGCGATCTCTCTTTGTACTCCACCTGGACCCAAAGGTCGTATCGGACGTCGTCTGGCTGTGGGGAGTCCTCCTTGTGGTGCACACACCACCGCAAAACCTTCTCCAGGGCGCTGGAGGTGACGTGGCGCAGATTGATTGGTCTTTTCCGATTGCGCTTCTCGCAGTCTGTGGACACGAGAGACTCTGGTGCAGAATTCCACATACAATGACTTGTTGGATGAGGGAGAGAGAAAGAGAGGAAAGGAGGAAGAGATAGGGAGAGAGAGAGAGAGAGAGAGAGAGAGGAGAGGGAGAGAGAGAGAGAGAGAGAGAGAGAGAGAGAGAGAGAGAGAGAGAGAGGAGAGAAGAAAGGAGGAAGAACAAAGGAGGAAGAGAGAAGGCAGCGAGAGAGACAGACAGACAGACAGACAGACAGAAAGACAAACAGACACATACACACACACACACATACACACACACGCAGACATACACACACACACACACACACACAAACAAACACACACACACATACACACACACAACAAACAAAACCACAAAACACTACACACACAAACACAGGCAGGGACGACAGACAGACAGACAGATAGACAGATAGACTGACAGAGAGACAGACAAAGAGACCTACAGACAGGCAAGCAAGCAAACAAGCAGGCAGTCAGGCAGAGAGGCAGGTAAACTGACAGACACACTGACGGACAAATAGACAGACATACAGGATGACAGATAAACTGCAAATAGGTACCTTATGGAGTGACAAGATATAGTAAATTATCTTTTTTCTCACCCTTTTGCCCCCCACCCCAACCCCCCACCCCCTTTCCCTGCCCTAGCTCTAATCGGGGTCTGTCTCCATGCTGATATGTAGCTGGAAGTCCGGTAACCGTTTGCAAGGAATGGCACCACAAAGAAGCAATATTCAGCATACTTAAGGTGAATCTAAATATAGCTACAGTTAGCGTTAAAAATCTGGGGGACTTAAAAAGAGAAAAGGAAGGTGTTAACTTGGTATAGAGACAACAAGTAGGAAATGGTCTTAATTCAGGAAGGACGTTAACCAAGAAGAAGAAACAAAACTTAATTTCTGGGTGCAGGAATGGGTATATATATAGCTAATTCTCAGGAGATAGTTCTGCATCAGCTGGAATTCCAATACTGTTCTATCCTAATTTCCCGTCAAAGATATTGGAATACAAAGAAGTTATGGTGGGTAGAGTATCAAAGCAAAATGGAAGTAAAAAACCAGGGCCCGTATTCCAACGGCATCCTCGGCGATCTATTTAACTTCGACTCTCTATCTCTAAAAATCAGACGATTCCAACTTCCTGTTCCGCTCTCCCTTGGGGAAACAGTATATCTATCCCCCCCCCAAAGCGCAACCCTAGGATCCGGACGAGCGTGCATTTATCTAA
>JAWQFJ010007785.1:0-22500 GCA_034096865.1 Theodoxus fluviatilis
ACAATCGCACGTGCTTAAGGCAGTTTACAACCTTATAGACACGTTCGCGCTAAAAGTAGTTCTCAAATGATTCCTGAAAATCTCATAGATTAGGTTTATTAGAACACCAAATTTGTGTTTATCTATCGGGATAAATAATTGGAGTGAAATAGAATCGCCTCTTTTTACTCTCAATGGTCTTCTGATCATGTTGAATTTTGATTGGTAGAATCATTGGAATGTGGATTCGAAGTCACGTGACCAACCTGTGTCAGAGATATTACATCTCTGTGTTCAGAATGGGGATTTACATGGCTGGTAAAGGCTGATAGGCTGGAAAGGCTGATAGGCTGTAAAGGCTGATAGGCTGTAAAGGCTGATAGGCTGTAAAACTTGACATTCATGCATTTGCATCAATCTTTGTCTTGTGGAATGTGACGAAATGAACGGGTGCGTTTTCACGGGGCGTTACAACAAATGCAAAACGCTGTACACAAAATACAATGTTGACGATGCACTGTTAACAGTTCTGTTTTGTGTTTCTTATCGTCACCCACTTGCACAGCCTCGTGCTGTTGTGCTTCTTTGCATGCCTCTGTCCACAGGCGTTCCTGCGTTTGCGCCGCATCTAAAAACAGTCGGATGGATGAGCGGACGAACAAAATTGTAATTGTGGGAAACAGCCTTCATCCCACAGTGCCAATCACGATAAAGGCAATTGTGTGAAGAATTCTTTGTGTCCGATTGTTGAATATTCTCACAATGAATCTGGTCAAAATTATCAGTGCATGTATCTATGGTTCTTTTCTTAAAAATAAAAGGAAATCGATATGTTTATGTGGGTAGGTAGGTAGTAGGTAGGTAGATAGGTAGGTAGGTAGGTATAGGTAGGTAGGTAGGTAGGTAGGTAGGTAGGTAGGTAGGTAGGTAGGTAGGTAGGTAGGTAGGTAGGTAGGTAGGTAGGTAGGTAGGTGGGTGGGTTAGTAAGGAGGTAGGAAGATGGGTTCTGCTCGAAATGTTGGCTGATGTCGGATATCAGGTGTAACTTCATTCGTCTCATTGAAATGGAAAGATTCGATGAAAATAGGGAAGGGCACACGTACGGTGGAGGGACAGCAGCAGGGAGAGGAAAACACAAGCAAGGGTTGGGTGGACTGGGGGGGAGGTCTGTGAAAGGGGGGGGGGGGGGAGGAGTTATCGCAGGGATGGAGAAGAGATAGATCTCCTCTGTTAAACAGGAAACCCCTGGCAGCGGGGCAGCGGTCACCTTGGTGCGAGTCGGCGGATGTAGAGATTCAGCGTTGACGTCATTGAAGTGTTTATCCGTCCGTAGAAACAGGCGGCACCTATACCGCGACGGAGGCGTGTCCGTTACCGTGTTGACAGACACACTCTGTGGAGATGGAAACGTGGCCCAGCTGCAACAGATCAGTTGCCAAAACCATCGGCGTGTTGTCTAAATGGTTTTTCTTTAATTGTAGGCAGTGCATTGCGATGAATTCCCGGGTCTGTGCGGACGCTAACAAAACGGTGTACGTGTTGTTAATGTCAGCAACAGTGTACAAATGGTTCGTTCTCGTGTGTTTTGACGTCAGGTACGCTGAACATCCTTGGAGATCAAATCTCAAGTCGCTATTTGAGAGGACGATGAATGGACATCATCGACTTTAAAACTAGTTCCTGCAGGTTTAAGCTGACTGTTTCCTAAGTGCCCATTCCTCCCTCTCTCTCCCTCCCTCTCTCTCTCTCCCTCCTTCCCTCCCTCCCTCCCTCCCTTGAGACAAGTGTGTGTCTGTGTGTGTGTCGATTGTGTGTGTCTGCTGTGTCTGTCGATTGTATGTCTGTGTGTGTGTGTGTGTGTGTGAGAGAGAGAGAGAGAGAGAGAGAGAGAGAGAGAGAGAGAGAGAGAGAGAGAGAGAGAGAGAGAGAGAGAGAGAGAAAAAAAATCGACCTCGTGAACAAAAAATGATTTAAAGATGCATATTACAAATGTATAGAAAGGTACTTACAGGGAAACAATATCACACCAACAGAGAAGAATGAAATCATTCTTCGCATCACAAACGAGTATATGTGGCAATGGGTGATTTGAACCGCCCCCCGTCACATTTGATTACTCGATTGGGTCTCGATGACCTTTGCAACGCTCTACATGGAAGTGACGCTCCTGGTCGAGGTGTCGAGCTAGAGGTAAGCCTGGAGAGCCCTGCAGCCAGCTGCTCCTCCAGCTGCTCCTCCAGCTGCTGCGTGGTATCGAGCGGGTACGGTCACAGGCTGCATTCAAGCGACAACGTACTGAGCTGTGCATCCAAGCGCAACGTAGGTACACCACCATCGACTGATGGTGTGAATGCATGGTGTTCCTGTGCACGCTTTTGCCACAACACTGCTGCCACCTACTGTGAATGCCATTGCTGTCAACAGTTGTAGATACATATGTAGCTTTACTCGATCGTAGCTGTGGCTCACGACTTTGCTCATTGCAATAAACGTTCAAAAAGTTTATTGTGGTTATCTGTATTGTCTAAGTAAGAATTAGTGTGAGAAATTAACGTGTAACGTCACAGGTACCACGCAGGGTCTGATACGCTGAGCGCTACAAGTGCGGGCAAGCTGACCAGGAGCGCGCAAGCAATGTACAGCGGTATCCGCACTCTACGAGGAACACATTCAGTACAGTTCTTGAAGCTTTTCTTTGCACTGCTCTCTTGTTGCTAACCTTGTATCAGTGCTGCCTTCGCCTCGTCTATCTAGCGTGCTGCAGACAGCAGGGCAGACATATAGGACTGACAGGCAGGGCAGACAGGCAGGAAGCCTGGCAGGCAGATAATTCCTGGAAGCTTTCAGCCACTTAACCACTGCACCCACCTCCTGTGCTGAGTGGGGCGTAGTAGTTGTAGGCGTTTGCAAGCATAGATGTAATACTATCTCTGACACAGGTTGGTCACGTGACTTCGAATCCACATTCCAATGATTCTACCAATCAAAATTCAACATGATCAGAAGACCATTGAGAGTAAAAAGAGGCGATTCTATTTCACTCCAATTATTTATCCCGATAGATAAACACAAATTTGGTGTTCTAATAAAACTAATCTATGAGATTTTCAGGAAATCATTTGAGAACTACTTTTAGCGCGAACGTGTCTATAAGGTTGTAAACTGCCTTAAGCACGTGCGATTGTGTATATACAGTAGTCGCCGCTTATTAAAAACACATTGGGACCGAACAAAAGTGTTTTTAATAAGCGGCGTTTTTATTAACCGGCACTTCCCGCTTCACCAAGCCGTTGCGTTTCTTCCACCTGTTAAACCACCCATTTGTAGCTTTGAATTCGGAGCGACCAAGCTGGGAAGCAATCTGTTCCGCCTTCTGACACAGGATTGGGCCGTTTACAGGTGTGTTGCGCGCTTGGATAGAGTCGAACCACCGCTTTAAGCCATCTTCTGTCTCTTTATCCTTCCCGCAGCGCCGACGCTTCCTTTGGCCTTGACTGGAGCCCTCTGCGATATCAGCCATAAGTTCATCTTCTTTTTTCAGTGTCTGGCACAGAAATGATGCCGACACACCCAAAATGTCAGCACCCTCCCTCAAACTTTTAGAATTTAGCTCTCGGTAGCGATCAAGCAAGTCCACTTTGTCTTTGGGTGTCATTTCTGTTCTTTTTCTTTTCTTTGGAGCTGAAGTTAAAGCCATTTTCTGATTCACTGCTTATCCAGCGAGACTAGACAGTGTTGAATTGACATCTGACGGTTTGCTGACAAGGTACGTGTAATCACTGTTCACACAAACGCTGAAGCGTCTTTAGTTGTCATCTAACGGTTTGCTGACAAGAATTCACAACCAGAGATCGACTCTGACCCTCCGAACTCGCTCAATGAAGTATAAATATTGCTGTTGTATTCAAAGTCCTTATAATTAGTAGAGTTCACAATATTACACTCTTGTGATTCGAATTTTACCGCACACAAGTTTTACATTCATGGGAAATCGATGTTTAGAAAATGAACTGACGGAAAAATGGCTGCCAGTATGGAGTGTATCACAACAAGCGGAGGAATACACTCACGATGTGATATGGCATTCAGCGTGGCTGTTCAGAACGGTGGTATGCATGTTATGGAAGAATTTAGGCTATCACGTGACCAACCTGTTGCTGAGACTATATTCACTAGTCTCAGCCACGCTGAGTGAGTAGTTGTAGGCGTTTGCAAGCATACATGTACGTAGGTCTGGCCTTCCTTCTGTTTTGCATCTAATCTCTCTCTCTCTCTCTCTCTCTCTCTCTCTCTCTCTCTCTCTCTCTCTCTCAACACACACCACCATCCCTGTGACTAAGAGCGTGAGCGTTGTACTACATGTAGAAGAAGCGTGCCAGGAGGAGGCCTAATACGTCCCGACCGCAACCCGACACCCCAGCAACCCTGCCTTATCCTCTCTCCCCTGTGTTTTCCCACACGTGCCCTCAATCCTCATGCACCCTTCACTTGCACCCCCTATTCTCTCTCCTCCACCAGCTCTGCACGTGCAGCTAGTGCAAGCCTGCATTTGTTTATCAGTCTGGTCAGGCCAGTGGCCTCACAATATATGATTCAAGGGAGCACAGATTGGACTATGTGGAAAGTTTAATTGAGGAAGGGCGATGGGAGAGAACTACTCGGAATGGGGATGTGGGTGTAGAAAAGCATGGCTTCCAACTCCAGGCTGCTGCGGGATGACGTAGTTCGGCTTGCAACCCGCATGAGAGTAAATGGAATGGTCGACTTTTCACACAGCGGTTTGAGGCGCCAGGATAAGTTCATACACGTCACAATCTAACACGATGCAGCTTTAATCAGAGTGCTCTGACAGGGGTTGCTCTATCAGCGGCCACTATTTCAGATACGCTTTGAAAATTCGCCGGTCATTCAAAGTCAAACCGTAGACTCAAGTCAAACTGTGGCAGGTTGACTGATTGTAGTAGCCATCTGGCCCTGTCGTTCTTATTTTGTTTTTCATTCTTTACACTGCATGCACCAACTGATTTGTGGCTGATCCTCGATCATACATTGAAACGTTTGTGATCATCGATTAACCATAAGTTCAGAAGGGATAGGAGTGTGGTGTGGATGATGGGATGAAGGGAATAATGGGAGATTTTGGTGAAGGGGAAGAGCGGAAAATGGAAAAAGACTGTAGCAAAATATATAGGGGATTGAAATGACACTTGCGTCATATATATATGTTTCAGTAGCCGCAAAGATTTAACTGCGTTTGTTGCCTACATGTTTCCATCAGCCTCTCTGGGCCCTTCACGGCCGAGGAAGCTAAGGCGGTTGTGTCGGGTGAACAGCTGCGGCTTTGTTACATATTGGATGAAACAAATGTGGTGGCGATGTTAAGTAGCAAGGGAGTGATGGCTGCACACGGATAGGAGGGAAAGAGCAGAGGGGTGGCTTGTGCCTGTGCTGTATACAGTTTGAGGCGTTGGGGATGAAGTTACATTGGTCCATCGAGTCTGAGGGAGATGTCGGTAGTGATGAAGGAGATACAACAGCCCAAACCCAGATGTGCAAGGCCTGCGGCAACGAGAGAGACGACAGCTCCGTCCAAATCAATGTACACTGTCTCTGTGGTCAAGGGCAAACAAATAATGTCTTTGAAACCTTTGCCCCTCTCTCGATCGTTGCTGTTCTCCAGGAACTGCAGTAGGTAATCAGTTGCTCCAAACTGGCTGTCTCGATGCCACATTCCATCAAGGCTGTTTTCAGGCTGTCTCGATGCCACATTCCATCAAGGCTGTTTTCAGGCTGTCTCGATGCCACATTCCATCAAGGCTGTTTTCAGGCTGTCTCGATGCCACATTCCATCAAGGCTGTTTTCAGGCTGTCTCGATGCCACATTCCATCAAGGCTGTTTTCAGGCTGTCTCGATGCCACATTCCATCAAGGCTGTTTTCAGGCTGTCTCGATGCCACATTCCATCAAGGCTGTTTTCAGGCAGTCTCTGTGGCACTTGACAGGTCTTCCAGCCTTTGGACAGGCTTTGTTGTCATGACCATCCCTGCACTGAAGGCATGCTTTGCATACTGTAATGTTCCATTCTCATCATGTGGCCTATCCAACGAATGTTGTTTCATGCTGAGCACGTTAATTCCTGGCAACCTCGATCTTCCCATGATGTCAGTAGTCGACACCCGGTCACTGGGTCACGCAAATGGTAATAGGCACTGTAGGCACGAAGCAGCTGAGAGGAGAGAGGAGGAGGGAGGAGAAGGTAGGGCGGAACCCGGACTGTAGGCACGGAGCAGCTGAGAGGAGAGAGGAGGAGGGAGGAGAAGGTAGGGCGGAACCCGGACTGTAGGCACGGAGCAGCTGAGAGGAGAGAGGAGGAGGGAAGGGAAGGTAGGAGGGAACCTGGACTGTGGCACCTCAGAGGAGTGTTACTATTTTCGTCCTGCACTGACGTGCTGTGCAGACTGCAAGAGCTGCACGATGTACTCGGCGAAGCGGCGCGCGGCATCAGGAAGTGGGATTTCAGCTGAGCTCAGCGCGCTGTGTAGCGTGGAAAATAGTGTCCCGTGGAAAACAGTGACCGGAAGTCATCGCAGAGTTATCTGCTCGGGACGTGCTGAAAATTCAACTCTAAAAAGAGACGGCACCCGCCACTCCGCCTGACTGACTTGGCACGCCCGGGGAGTTATGCTAAGATCCGGCCGCGTTAATATATCTGCGTTTTGTGACAAACGTCTTTCTCGGCGGTACTGTACTCCATGCACCTTAACGGTCCGCGTGATTCGGGTGTAATCTTAAGGTAAACGACGTTTATTGGCGCTGCTGAAATGGTCGAAGTCGGAAACATTCGGAACGTCGTTTAGCTTAAGATTACACCCGAATCACGCGCACCGTTAAGGTGCATGGAGTACAGTACCGCCGAGCAAGACGTTTGTCACAAGACGCAGATATATTAACGCGGCCGGATCTTAGCATAACTCCCCGGGCGTGCCAAGTCAGTCAACGGTCGCGTTTTATAAAACCAGACTACAAATAGACTACAGGGAGGTGACTCCCATATTATTTCCGGCAGGGGAGACGGCTTTGCACGGGGGAAAACTATTTTGAACGCTACATCATGTGTTAAACTACACAAATGCACAAAAAACTCGAAAAGCAACTAATGCGTCGTTTGTCGGAATATATTCCATGCGAAGAACAGGTGCAGGAGCGGTAAATTGCATAAAGAGAGAGCGGAGCAGATAACTCTGCGATGACTTCCGGTCACTGTTTTCCACGGGACACTATTTTCCACGCTACACGTTGTCCACCTCTCCACAGCCCTCAGCATCCACGTGAGCGCATGAGGAAGCGCGCAGGCACATGCATACACGTGTGCGCAAGCACGATCTCATGCATGTACTCACACATGTACTCACAAATGCATGCATAGACAGTTGCTACACGAACGCGCCGGCGCACGCACGCACACACATACCCCCCCCCCCCCCCCACACACACACACACACACGTACGCACGTACGCACACACACACTTACACGCGCGCGCACGCACACACACACACACACACACACACACACACACACACACACACACACACACACACACACACACACACACACTCACGGATTAATTCTTTAAATGTTTTCGTGTTTGTCATGCTATCAGACTGTGAACTGTCAAGCATATGCTGTCTTTTTGTGATGAGGAAAAGTGTCTGTCGTGTCAAGTAGCAATGGGACTCTATTGTCTTCGCGTTTGTATGCAAATCAAGGATGTGCGTGCGTGCGTGTGTGCGTGCGTGCGTGCGTGCGTGTGAGGGGACTTTGTGTATAAAATTATGACAAGAGAGTGTTTGTGTGATGAATGCTACTGGCTCACTTTTTGATGCATGACTGACGATTTCTGTCTGTGGTAAGCGTGTGACTCATCGAACCTACCTGAATGTGACAAATGTGTGACTGCGTCTGCCTGTCTGGGACAAGTGTGTGAATGCGTCTGCCTGTCTGGGACAAGTGTATGATTGCGTCTGCCTGTCTGGGACAAGTGTGTGACTGCGTCTGCCTGTCTGTGACAAGTTTGTGACTGCGTCTGCGTGTCTGTGACACGTGTGTGACTGCGTCTGCCTGTCTGTGACAAGTGTGTGACTGCGTCCATCTGCCTGGGACAAGTGTGTGACTTCGGTTACTTGCCTGTGACAAGTGTGTGACTACGTCTACCTGCCTGTGACAGTGTGTGACTGCGTCTACCTGGCTGTGACAAGTGTGTGACTGCGTCTACCTGGTTGTGACAAGTGTGTGACTGCGTCTACCTGGCTGTGACAAGTGTGTGACTGCGTCTATTTGCCTATGACAAGTGTGTGATTGCGTCTACCTGCCTGTGACAAGTGTGATTGCGTCTACCTGCCTGTGACAAGTGTGATTGCGTCTACCTTGCCTGTGATAAGTGTGATTACGTCTATCTGTCTGTGACAAGTGTGATTGAGTCTATACTGTTTGTGACAAGTGTGATTGAGTCTATCTCTCTGTGACAAGTGTGTGATTGCGTCCACCTTGCCAGTGACAAGTGTGTGATTGCGTCTATCTGTCTGTCATAAGAGTGACTGCGTCTACCTGTCTGTGACAAGTGAGTGATTGCGTCCACCTGCCTTGGACAAGTATGTGATTGCGTCTACCTGTCTGTGGCAAGTGTGACTGCGTCTACCTGTCTGTGGCAAGTGTGACTGCGTCTACCTGCCTGTGACAAGTGTGACTGCGTCTGCCTGTCTGTGGCAAGTGTGACTGCGTCTACCTGCCTGTGACAAGTGTGTGATTGCGTCTGCCTGTCTGTGGCAAGTGTGACTGCGTCAATCTGTCTGTGACAAGTGTGTGATTGCGTCTACCTGCTTGTGACAATTGAGTGATTGCGTCTGTCTGTGACTAGTGTGACTGCGTCTATCTGTCTGTGACTAGTGTGACTGCGTCTATCTGTCTGTGACAAGTGTGTGATTGCGTCTGCCTTGCCTGTGACAAGTGTGATTGCGTCTACCTGTCTGTGACAATTGAGTGATTGCGTCTGTCTGTGACTAGTGTGATTGCGTCTACCTGCCTGTGACAAGTGTGATTACACTTACCTTGCCTGTGGCAAGTGTGATTGCTTCTACCTGCCTGTGGCAGGTGTGATTGCGTCTGTCTGTGACAAGTGTGATTACGTCTACCTGTCTGTGACAAGTGTGATTGCGTCTGTCTGTCTGTGGCAAGTGTGATTACATCTACCTTGCCTGTGAAAAGTGTGATTGCGTCTGTCTGTGACAAGTGTGTGATTGCGTCTACCTGCCTGTGACAAGTGTGATTGCGTCTACCTTGCCTGTGGCAAGTGTGATTACATCTACCTTGCCTGTGACAAGTGTGATTGCGTCTACCTTGCCTGTGGCAAGTGTGATTACATCTACCTTGCCTGTGGCAAGTGTGATTGCTTTTACCCGTCTGTGACAAGTGTGTGATTGCGTCTACCTTGCCTGTGGCAAGTGTGATTACATCTACCTTGCCTGTGGCAAGTGTGATTACATCTACCTTGCCTGTGGCAAGTGTGATTACATCTACCTTGCCTGTGGCAAGTGTGATTACATCTACCTTGCCTGTGGCAAGTGTGATTACATCTACCTTGCCTGTGGCAAGTGTGATTACATCTACCTTGCCTGTGGCAAGTGTGATTACATCTACCTTGCCTGTGGCAAGTGTGATTACATCTACCTAGCCTGTGGCAAGTGTGATTACATCTACCTTGCCTGTGGCAAGTGTGATTACATCTACCTTGCCTGTGGCAAGTGTGATTACATCTACCTTGCCTGTGGCAAGTGTGATTACATCTACCTTGCCTGTGGCAAGTGTGATTACATCTACCTTGCCTGTGGCAAGTGTGATTACATCTTCCTTGCCTGTGGCAAGTGTGATTACATCTACCTTGCCTGTGGCAAGTGTGATTACATCTACCTTGCCTGTGGCAAGTGTGATTACATCTACATTGCCTGTGGCAAGTGTGATTGCTTCTACCCGTCTGTGACAAGTGTGATTGCTTCTACCTGTCTGTGACAAGTGTGATTGCATCTACCTTGTCTGTGACAAGTGTGTGATTGCGTCTACCTTGCCTGTGGCAAGTGTGTGATTGTGTCTACCCTGTCTGTGACGAGTGTGAGGCTGCGTCTATCTGTCTGTGACAAATGTGTGATTGTGTCTACCTTGCCTGTGACAAGTGTGTGATTGTGTCTACCCTGTCTGTGACGAGTGTGTGGCTGCGTCTATCTGTCTGTGACAAGTGTGTGGCTGCGTCTATTTGTCTGGCACACGTGTGTGACTGCATCTACCTGCCTGTGACAAATGTGTGACTGCGTCTACCTGCCTGTGACAAGTGTGTGCCTGCGTCTACCTGCCTGTGACAAGTGTGTGACTGCTTCTTCCTGTCTGTGACAAGTGTGTGACTGCGTCTATCTGCCTGTGACAAATGTGTGACTGCGTCTACCTGCCTGTGACAAGTGTGTGCCTGCTTCTTCCTGTCTGTGGCAAGTGTGTGACTGCTTCTTCCTGTCTGTGGCAAGTGTGTGACTGCGTCTATCTGCCTGTGACAAATGTGTGACTGCGTCTACCTGCCTGTGACAAGTGTGTGCCCGCGTCTATTTTCCTGTGACAAGTGTGTGGCTGTGTCTACCTGCCTGTGACAAGTGTGTGCCTGCGTCTACCTGCCTGTGACAAGTGTGTGACTGCTTCTACCTGCCTGTGACAAGTGTGTGACTGCTTCTACCTGTCTGGGACAAGTGTGTGACTGCTTCTACCTGTCTGTGACTAGTGTGACTGCGTCTACCTCTGACGTGACTGCGTCTGTCATTTACAAGTGTGTGACTGGCCACCTGTATGTGACAAGTGTGTGACTGCGTCTATTTGTTACAAGTGTGACTACATTTATTTGACAACAGCGTGACTGTCTGTGACAGGTGGCGAATGGCAGCCCTTCAGACGGCTACCTGAAACCAGGGGACGCCATCCTGGGCATCGGCAACACGCAGACGCAGGGGCTAACACACATGCAGGCGCACCAGCTCATCAAGAGCGCAGGCAACACGCTGCAGCTCCTCGTCGGCAAGTGAGTGCAGTCATCGTCATCGTCGTCGTTGTTGTCATCGACCCCATTCATCATCGGTATCATTTGCCATCAGCACAATTCCTGCTTGTCAAGTCATTGATGGGATATCTTTGGCATTACTCGTCAATAGAATCACTCGTTTTTGTCCAAATGTCCATCGCAGCACTCGTCCTCACCCACATCGTAATAACAGTCCTAGAAATCATCATCGCCACTGACAATGACAATATAACGTCGTTTTTTAGTATTAATTATTCTAATTCTCTAAAAGAGATGGCGAACAGCCTGACGTCATTTGCGGATAAATTGGTTGCAACACTTGAGCTACTGGGGATTGACAGACAGGATTGCGTCGCAACACTTGAGCTACTGGGGATTGACAGACAGGATTGCGTCGCAACACTTGAGCTACGGGGGATTGACAGACAGGGTTGTGTCGCAACACTTGAGCTACGGGGGATTGACAGACAGGGTTGTGTTGCAACACTTGAGCTACGGGGGATTGACAGACAGGGTTGTGTCGCAACACTTGAGCTACGGGGGATTGACAGACAGGATTGCGTCGCAACACTTGAGCTACTGGGGATTGACAGACAGGATTGCGTCGCAACACTTGAGCTACTGGGGATTGACAGACAGGATTGTATCGCAACACTTGAGCTACTGGGGATTGACAGACAGGATTGTGTCGCAACACTTGAGCTACTGGGGATTGACAGACAGGATTGTGTCGCAACACTTGAGCTACTGGGGATTGACAGACAGGGTTGTGTTGCAACACTTGAGCTACGGGGGATTGACAGACAGGATTGTGTCGCAACACTTGAGCTACTGGGGATTGACAGACAGGATTGTGTCGCAACACTTGAGCTACGGGGGACTGACAGACAGGATTGTGTCGCAACACTTGAGCTACGGGGGATTGACAGACAGGATTGTGTCGCAACACTTGAGCTACGGGGGATTGACAGACAGGGTTGCGTCATGTAAAGACTGATGTGTGGTCGGTCCTCCCCAACTTATTTTTCAATATCGATTTTCAGATTATTTCATCTTTACAAAGTGCAATTAATCCCATGCAAATTCGTCATAATCTTTCATGAGTATGTGCTGAATCTGTCATCTAGACTCGCGCACAGCCTGTGCCGCACCGAGACCTCCCACAGCTAGACAGCTAGATCGCTGTCGTCTCTGTGTTGTCGAGGCCGACTGCAGTCGCACCCCATTGAATACGTGTGTCCTGAAAATAGATGTAAAAAAGAAGGCTTTTTGAGTGTGCAGATAAGACTGCGTTAGCAACCCCAGTCTAGTCATGGAGCGGCAGCTGACTGTGAGGTAGAGCACGATTCAGAACTGAGCGTCCACCACGAAAGCAGTCCCAACTCGCCAAGGGCGATTCGGTGCTTCATGCAGAGGTACGGTACAGGGGTCAGCGTGGGTCACTTGCAGAAGTACAGCCAGCACAATGCGCATGGCCTTGAAGGATTTTTGACCGAAAAATATGTATTAATTCGTTCAATTTTTCCTTTGTAATACCTCCGCTAAGTAGCACCTGTATGTGAAAACTTCAGAGGACACTTCCTCCAAAGTGCTGCAGACACGTCTCCTGTCTGCAACGGACATGACTTTCTCAAGTATGATCATGATCCCACGCACGTACAGTGTCAAACTTGTATCACATTAAGCAGAAGAGACTGCAGATTCACATAATAATTGCGTCCCCAAACACCACAAAGTCGCGCTAGGACTGGTTTTATGGTGGGCGGTCACGGCTGAGCAAAGCTGACCAGATTCTTTTCTGTACTGCAGGGGCCAGGCCATAGCCGACTTCACCAGCATCAAGCCCAAAGGTCCTGTCAAGTTCTCGCCCAGGAAATATTGACCCCTGACCCAAGTGACGTCATCACCGCCATGTCGCCCTGCCCGGCCGCCAGCAAAGCAGCTCACATCCGGGCACCGATCACCATCTTGTCTCCTCTTCACCGTACCAGTCCTCCCGCCCGCTCCTCCTCATCTCGCACTAACCGCCTCTCCTCAACATCCTGTACGAGTTACCAAGCAGAGAACGCCAGTGCTGACTTTTACCGTTTGGCTGAAGATAGTGTATATTTTGCACCCTTGACCCCGTTGGTTGGGAAAAGGCCTATGAAGGCCGCTTGCCTGCATTGGCTTTAGTTATAATAGTCTAATTCGCTGGCTGGTATAGAGTTACCTCCCTTGCACATCATGGTGGTAAGGGCACTTGGCCGGCAGAGGGAGCTGTTGCTTCATGCTCGGACTTCCTGTTGCCGCTATCCGGGGATCTACCTCCATGCAGCATGCAGCGCACCTTGGAATTTCAAGAACTGCAGCTCACCGAATTCGGCATCCTTAGTCTGCTGGAGTGGACTGCCGTCCGGCGCTGGAAGCTCCCACTGTTCCGACTGGAAACTCTGGGTCCATTTCGGAACGGCAACGGTGCTTTTCCCCGGAAGTTCCCAGGCGCAATTTCGTGACATCACCTCATCCGTCCCCGCCGGCCAGCTCGAGTTTCTTCACGGACGACGTCGATGTTGCTTTAGTTGGACTGAGACTTAGAGAGGATTAAAGTTGCTTGACTACAGTGCAGTAGCTGTGCAGTGCAGACAAAGTGTGTTTTGCTTGACCTTGACCCTTCCATCCGTCCCCGATCTCTACACTCTTCTGTCACGTGACTCGGGCCCTGCTCCCGCCATTCATTTCTGTGACGTGGCAGGCTTTGATTGATTCGGCAACAGACATCCGTGCCAAACTTGAAGTTTCTCAACGGAATGCTCGCCATGCTAGATGAAGCAGAGCCATGCTTGCCACGTGACCCTAACACCGTAGCTGTCGTGTGTACGCATTCAGAGGAAGAAAGGCATGCCTTGCTCGTTGGGTTTGTCACTTCTGTGTGTGGATTCCACTGCCTGTGATGATCTTATCACTCACTGTTTATCATATAAGCAGGAATACTATGCAATCCAAGGTGATGTACAGCGTGCCCTTCTGTTGGCGACCCAAGCAAAACGTGCATGCCTGAGTGTCTTCTGTTTGTTGCATTATCTTTTGTCAGAGTTATCCAAATACATGGACGTTACCATATTCTTGTTCCAACATACATTGTTGAGTGATTATTGGATGAATGGCACCAACACATTCTGTCTACTGCTTGACTTCCTTCAGTATTGAGTTGTCCGCCCCAAACATATACACGCAGTCTTGACTTTGAAGTAGCTTTCCCTATAAAAGTGACGGATGATCTTATACGCTCATTCGACAAGCATCGTGTAACATACTGGAGTGAATTATCAATCGGCAGTGTGTTATCCAATAAGTTGATAAATGCTCTCGTGAGAAGAGCAGTTCAACTTTTATGCATTTGATTGCAAGGAAGATGCCACATTAATTCCATGACCCCTGTGGAACATGGAGCACATAAGCCTGTCCTTTCGCACACTCAGTCACGTTAACAAATGCTTGAGAGTCTCGAAACGCACGCATGTACGCGCTCAAACGCGCGCGCACACACACACACACACACACACACACACACACACACACACACACACACACACACACACACACGAATACATGTACACACATACACACGATTTGCATTCACAATGGAAAGGTGCGTCCCACACTACTCGACTGGTGAAGTAGAAAGTCAAACGAGGAAACAGAGCAGTGCATTATTAAATTTGTTATGGCGTGAACAGTCGGTTACTCCATGCACAGACTGCACAATCCTCGACGAAAACTCGCTGCCGAAAGACCTGTCCTTTTTTGAGTGATCAAAGGGAAAGAACTTCTATACAGGGCTTCTCAGACCTGCTGAGACAGTCGGTAACCTCCCTTGTTTAAGGCAAGAGAAATCATGAAAACGAGTGACACTTTGCCTTTGTCATTGAATCGTGCAGCATGACATTTCTTCATGAATTGTTCATTCTTTCATGTTAAGAAAAGGTGTCGACTTCACAGATAGGGGGACTCTGTGGCTGACTACTTAGCGCGCTAAACCTGCAGTCGCCTGCGGTGTGTGCAGCGTTGCAAGCCACGCGGTCCCTGGAGTGGCATGCTCGAGCAACCCAAGTTGACAGAGATGGGGTAATCTCACTGGCTCCAATCTCAAAGTAATCCCCTCAATTGTCACAGAAAGTACACTGTATGTATAAATGAAAGTCTCCCCTGAATGGTGACACAACACACACGGATTCGTTTGAAAGTCAGTGGTGTCGTGACAGTGACGATGGGTGCTGCACAGATGCCAGTTTGGGTTTTTTGTTCACTAAAAGAATGACGGTCTCCTGTAGACATGAAAAATAACCATTCATCGGTGGATTTGAAACAAAAAACTTACAACGCATCGTCATATGCAGTGATGGTTCAGATTTCTTAATCGAGTACAATCTCCACGTCGCTAAAATGAACCCCGCTGTAGCAAAAGCTGTTGTATCTCCATTCGACCGAAGTATCAGGTAATTAATTTTGGAGGACTAATCATTACATGTGAACAAAAGATATTTAAAAATAGACAAATCCACGAGGCAAAATCTAAGTCTTGCACGCATGAAAAAACTTTATCTTCAAACATTATTGTGGTCATGTACACACACACACACACACACACACACACACACGCCCACACACATGCATACGCATGCACACACATATACATGCACACACATATACGTGAACACACACACACACACATACACACACACACACACACACACACACACACACACACACACGCCCACACTCACGCATACGCATGCACACACATATACATGCACACACATACGCATGCACACACATATACATGCACACACATATACATGCACACACATATACATGCACACACATATACATGCACACACATATACATGCACACACATATACATGCACACACATTCACACGTACGATCGAGCGTGCGCTCGCGCTCGCGCACACACACACGCGCGCGCATGCACACACATTCACACGCACGTGCGCTCACACGCACGTACGCACGCACAAACACACATACACACATATGCACACACACGCGCGCACGCACACAAACGCGCGCGCACACACAAACACACAGAGCGCATTCATGCCCTCGCGAGTGTACGTATGTCTCTTGTGGTACGAATTACACACGATCTGGAGCAGACGCGACACTAGTTATTACACCAGTGTGTTTAAAATGACTGACCTTGCGGCAACGCTGTCTCTCTACCATGCATGCCTAAGCCGCTGTGATGGTCAAAGGACGCTAATAAAAACCGCTGGCGCTGAACCTCCAGGTTTTGGCACTATTAAAAAAAGATCGGGTTCGAACCCGCAACCTCTCGAGAAAAGAGGGGGAAAAAACACACACAAAAACACAAAAAACCAGGTCGGGTTCGAACCAGCAACCTCTCGAATAAAGAGGGGGGAAAAGTTTCAGCGCGGATCGAACCCGTTCACGCATGACCTAACGTTACAATAGTCCAACGCTTTACTATCTGAGCCATTCGGCAACTGACGTTACTACGTGTTTGTAAAGCAATTATAACGTTTTTTTCCGTTAACTCCCTCGCTTCGTATTTTGCACTGTAAATTGTAGAAAAATGGATGATAGTTCATGAAATTTGAGTGGTCTTGTACATTTTAGGATACTCAAGGTCTATTTCTGCCAAGTTTAATTTTGATTCATTGCCATTAGGCCACGCGAACAGACTACCAAGTTGTTGCGCTCAGATGGAAACGATGCTGGTGACGGGAGTGAAGGATCAAAGGCGAAATATTATCGCCATTCCGTCAACTGATTTTGAGGGGGGAGGTTTTCGAGTTTACGACCTAAATAAATCACTTTCTTTTCAAACCTCGATTCTGAAAATTTAAAACATTCAATCGGACCTAACTTCCAGCAAGTGTGCAAAATGTCAAGGAAATCCGTCCAGTAGTTCTTGAGAAATCAGCCGTTAAGTCGGGACAGAGAGACAGATGATACATATAAAATTTCGTCACGTTATTGATGACGCCACACATTTTCCATTTCGCCATTCCATCAATTGACTATTTAGGGAGGTGCTTTCGAGTTTACGACCTTAAAAAACCACTTTCTTTTCAAGCCTCGATTCTGAAAATTTGATACATTCAATCGGACCTAACTTCCAGTAAGTGTGCAAAATGTCAGTGAAATCCGTCCAGTAGTTTTTGAGAAATCAGCCGTTAAGTCGGGACAGACAGACAGACAGACAGACACACACACACACACACACACACACACACACACACACACACACACACACACACACACACACACACACACACACACACACACACACACACGGATAAAGTCTGTAGGACCTCCAGTAAACCTGGAGGGATAAAGTCTGTAGGACCTCCAGTAAACCTGGAGAGATAATTATTGTACTCGTATAATAGACCTTGCTTGATTCAAGACAGAAGAGTAGCCTCCCTTGCACTACATTTACGCATCGCAACTGCAGCCTACAAACGAAAGGTGGATAGTATGGTCGATAACTTCTTACTCTTTGATCTGATTTTTTAAATAAATCTTGCACGTTCAATGTTTTGACGACAGAGTAATAACAAAGACAGAGTACTGTCGACATTGATGCCATATGAATCGTTGACAATGATAACATCACGGGCTATGCTCACATACTGTGACGACTGTCCACGCCACACGATCCAAAGTTATTGTCTCGACCGATCACAGCAAATTTTATCTAAAAAAAAAAAAAAAAATTAATTCTTCCTAAATCTTTTATGAATAAAAACTAATAAAAAAGCAAAAATTCATTATCATTTAATAAAAAAAAAAAAAACAAAAATATTTATAAAATTTTTTAAAAATTTTGAATAAAACTGTGACGACTGTCCACGCCACACGATCCAAAGTTATTGTCTCGACCGATCACAGCAAAGTATATCCTGCAATTTGAATGATGGATTGAACACATTCACAAGCTTTAGTTCTGAATTTGTGTACATTTACTCATCTCGAAATGTGTGGAAGTTTGCAGAGGAAAATATAGTTAATTTGGTGATGCAACACTCATGATCATATGCAGGTGATGGTGTTGATGGTGGTTGGTGGTGGTAATCACAATCACACACACACACACACACACACACACACACACACACACACACACACACACACACGCACGCACACGCACGCACAAATACACGCACAAATACACACACATACGGAAGGGGGAGGGGGGGGGGATGGGGGGTTGGGGGGGGGGTTGTTGTTGAGGAGGAAGATATATAACCATCATCGGAAACTGTCTCATCAGCTTCTGAGATCGGGACTCACGTGCAGTCTGTACATTCACTACAGCTGGTCAGTGGTGTCTGTGTGATGTCGTCACCTTCTGACGTCACTTGAAGGCTTCATGGGGTCAAATTACGTGTACATCTATGCTGTTCTTGTGATTTGTGCTTTCTACTGTGATCGAAGCATGTTGGTGAAATGCATGATACGATATGACATCTCTACAACATGCCCTTTCCAAGAAGTGCACTGACGTAACAGCTCCGTCAACCTTTGTGGATCAGGGGCAAGAAGAGATGGATCGAGCCTCCAGCCGCGACTGGTGCCTGGCAAATGACGAGGGCAGTGGAGTGCTGACTTACTCACATTCCACAAACACCAGTGATTTGGATAGTCAGTGGTTTTACGCAGCTACAAAATCAAATAGCCATATGTTTTATTTATCCATTTTACCAGCTCCGCAACAATGAGCGATCTTATATCAACCAGCCTGGCAGTACTGGTAGTTTCTCATTCAGCAGTTTTGTGACTACGCATTTAGCCTCTCATATAGGTTCAACAAAAAGCAAAAGCTACCCAGTACTACGAAACGAAACTTTACTTCCAGGCATTGAAGGCTCGAATACGCTGCGAAGATGGCCGTCCGTGACAGGCCAGGTGCTCTGTAAAACGTGGCCTCTCTTCTGAGGAACAAAGAAGCAAATCAACCAGTGGCACGGAACCACGTTGTAGAAGCAGTGGCAATGAGACACATTCTAGTAAACTAGAGATTTCGCCTACCGGCAAAAGTATCTCTAGCACTGTTCACGTCACGTGATGGAAGGTTTTCGGCCAATTTATGCAAGCGGAGGTCACACGAGAGGCTTGTGGGATAGCCGATGTGCTCCCTGACATACGCCGTTAAAGTAGTTCTAAGACTATTTCGCACAGAACTCTTAACTTACTCTTGTTGAGACAACAAACAAGCGTTTATTCGATACAATAAAATGTTTATGTTGAAATGGAACCAAGTTTTTACATCTGAATGATTTCTGTAAAAAGTGGAGAGAAAAATAGTATCAGAACGAACTATTTTCGGCGCAAGGCTGTAATGCCAAGGGTCAAGCCTATTACGCATTCATTGCGAACTGTGCCAGAGTCAATACTACTGACTCGGGTTTACAGAATGAATGAGACATAGACACGTTGCTGCTTATATTACTTTTAACAACTTTGCCACAGAGACAGCGGATTTTTGCAGGTGCATCGAAGATCTGCCCCTGCTTGCCTGACTTACAAAAGCTCATGACGGAAGTCTTCCTACATGTAGATTAGTGCTGTATTGCCATTCAGTTGTACGCAAGCAGAGTGGCGTCATCTCTTCGCACCAGAATCCTGTGGGATGAAAAAGAACGACATGGAAAAGCTGTCCACATTCCACACACAACAAACGTCCGAGTAAGACGCGCATTCAGGTGCAGGACTGTCACCAGTGAGGAGCCAATGGGCACAACGCCGCCAGGGAGGCTTGGCCACCGTCAGTACTGGAAGTAGAAGGCCCTGGAGCTAGACAGGCTTCGTCACCACCAAGGAGTTTGATGTTCTCGATAGAACTATCCTCCATTGAACTCCAGAAATCAGACATAAACGCGCAGCAGACGAGGCAATGCGTGGAAGTGTACCGGGAAAACGGCGATGACTCTTCCAAGCGGAGGCTAAACGCTGCCTGTGGACAATCGACAGTGACGTGACTACCTCAGTCAGAATATTTACATAATCAGAACGCTGACTGTGGACAATCGACAGTGACGTGACTACCTCAGTCAGAATATTTACATATCAGAACGCTGACTGTGGACAATCGACAGTGACGTGACTACCTCAGTCAGAATATTTACATATCAGAACGTTGACTGTGGACAATCGACAGTGACGTGACTACCTCATTCAGAATATTTACATATCATAGAGTGCAATGGGCACAGGTGAACATTCGACGCCATTCAGTGAGGGGGAAAGGGAGAGAGAAAGTGAGTGAGAGAGAGAGAGAGAGAGAGAGAGAGAGAGAGAGAGAGAGAGAGAGAGAGAGAGAGAGAGAGTCAGGAAAAAACCTAATGCATGACACACTGTCGTATGTGATGATGTCATGCCTGAAGCATCCACGAGGTAAACTAGGACAAGCCTGCCTTTAAAAGGGCGCGTCGGTTCCTGAATGGTCTCTAACACGCGTTCTGTCTGTCGCACCGTCGAAGATAGGTAAACAGGCGACGTTTCGTGCAGAAGGAGCGCCGTAAACAGACTTTGCCACTGGTGCAACTGTGCAAGCTCCTGCACAAACACGCAGTTCCTGAAAGAGGCACGCAAAGTGATCTGAAAATATGCGACTCCTCGCTCTCATTGCTTTTGTAAACAGGGTGGTGCCCATTGCGTGCTATTTTTGCCTTTGTTGTGCCCGTGACGTACAGTCATGTCCATCGAAAGAGCAGTCCGACTAGCCACAGTTGTGCCTGCACGATGATAACAACGACAATGATAACAATGTTTGCTAAGGATATGCATTTTAGAGATGCATTTATTATGTAGAAGGGACAAAAGTCATCATTGAGTGATACCGTTGTAAAGGACTGTCTATCGTAAACACACTTGCAGCAGCTTTTCTAAACCCAACCTTGCACATGCATACCACACTCAAATGACTGGAGACCACCACTCTTGCAGAAATAGTCACGGCTCATTAGGATTGAGACATTATTAGGAAAGCGATGAATTGTCTTCTGCCTTTGGTCATTCTAGTAAACTAGAGATTTCGCCTACCGGCAAAATGACTCGGGTTTACAGAATGGCCTTTGGTATGCTTAAAGGTGCGATACACAGACACAGGTGGCGCAAAGACTCCCAGTGTCCCAAAGCGTCTTTCCAGAGCGTGGAAGTGGTACCAGACATTTAGCACAGCAAAACGTCTCATGCTGGAGGCAGACAGCGCGCTTCAACAGCTAGAGATGACCGTTTCCTGGTAATTCAGGCACGAAGAGACCGCTTCAAAACATAATTATACCCACTTGCGCTGTGATCTTCCTACCTGATCAGGCACAAGACTTCACGGGCCTGGATTATTCTCAAGAAGGTTATGTATTCGACTTCCGCTCACGAAAAATCTCTTTGGATCCAGGATCACGTCAGCTGGATGGTTCGGGATTGGACTCCAGTTCTGTTTTCTGACAAGTCCAGGTTTTACCTAGACTTCCTGAATGGTCGTTCCAGGGTTGAGAGACCACCAGGATAACGAAACACAGACGCTTGCATTAGAGAGCACGAGATGCGGGGGTGGGGGGGAGTGTTTGAATACATGGGGTGGTAGGCCTATCAGTATGTATGAAAAAACAAATCTACACGTGCTGCGACACGGATCTCTGACTGTTGTCCGGTAATGGGATAAGATTCTTGTTGTTCACGGGAGAGCCTGCGCTGGTACTGTTGGGGATTACTTCATCCTAAAGGACGATAACGCCCGTCCCCATCGTGCGATAATCACAGAGGAATATGTGCAACAGAAAACGTTTGTACGTATGGACTGGCCTGCTCGTTCCCCGGATCTAAATTCGAGAGAACATTGCTGGGACTTGCTCCAGGCTGTTGTTGCACGCAATCCGCAATAGCCAAAACAGCTACGTGCTCTCTGGACCAGAACAAAGTGGGGAATTGAGGAGACGATGTCTGACTGCAGTCGCTACCAGAGGGTCTCACACAGAGTTACTGTGGGGTTTCCTTCAACTGCAGACGTGAGTCTACCCAAAACTTGCTTTGTTAAGAGACAATTGAATTATTTCTATTCTATGTAACCAAGAATTGTACAAAAGAAATGACTCCTGAATAAGATGACATAAAGTCATTGTGTCGAAATAATGCGTTTTTCTCATTTCTTTCCAAAATTCTTAGTAAAGTTTCGAGGGATTTTAACTCCGAACGTCAAAGCTCCACTGTCATCAGTGATGAGAAATATCCAAAGTCACGACAACTTTGTTTAAAAGAACAAAAGAAATGTATGATTTATCTGTCAATGAAAAATATTATGTGGCATCTATCACAAAACGTCCATAGCAAAATGCGTATTTAGTTAGAGGATTAATTTAATGTAAATGAACTTTCTCCCGTT
>JAWQFJ010007785.1:27500-34042 GCA_034096865.1 Theodoxus fluviatilis
CTGACTGTGTGAGGTCAACGTGTTACAAGGAATATTTACCAAGTTTGACAAGAAACATGTTTTCGTTTGTAATGTCAGTGTTATGTCAGTGTTCCAATAATGCAAGACAACACACGATACACTGATGAAGTAAGACGAGGAAAACATGCACTTGTCTGGCAAACATCGCAAGGATTCCGGAAGAGTTGCTGTATTTGAAACGCGAAATTTAAGGAGGAATGAATTCCAGTGTTGCTCGTCATAGACCGACATGACGTGCGTGTGAGCTGCGCGTCACGTCAGAGGCGAATGAAATTGTACGATTCAGCTTTGATACAAAATCTACATTGTAATAAAATCGTGTTACAAAATCGAGCAACTGGAGAAGGCCCCGAACGCTCCGTGACCACGGGTACAACAGCAGCCGCATGCAGTAGGCCTACTCACACTTTGATTTCCTTCTGTAATAAACACGGGAACGAATAATGAGAATCGTCCAACTGTAAAATCAATTTCGTATTTCGTGTCATAACTCACCGGACGTTTCCTTTGCGCGTTTTCATTTTGTCTGTTTTGGGGTCCATCTACGGACACACGCACGCGTACGCGCGGCACACACACACACACACACACACACACACACACACACACACACAAATACACACAAACACACACGCACACACACAAATACACACACGCGCGCGCGTGTACATTCAGGCACGCACACACAAGCACGCAGAAACGCGCGCACACACACACAATGCACACACACAGAGGCACGCAGGCACACACACATGTATACACACACACAGAGGCACGCAGGCACACACACATGTATACACACACACACACACACACACACACACACACACACACACACACACACACACACACACACACACACAGAGGAAAATAGAGAAATAGGCGCGAACGTATACAAACTCATTAAACCCTATTTCTCACCGAATGAGCTCTGTTTGCGAGAAAGGCGAGATATATTGCGGGAGAGAAAGAGAGCAAAGAAGGAGAGGGCGAGGAGGGAGGACAGGGGGAGGGGGAGGAGGGGATAGGGCGGGGAAGGGGGGGATGGAGGGCGGAGAGGCGGGCTGGGGGGGGGGGGGGGGTTGCTTGGATGGAGGTGGCAGAAAATTCGGAATGAGATAAAATGAAGCAAATGGAGGGGAAATTAAGGAACAATGTGGAGGAAGGTTCGACAAGAGGCTGAGTGCGGTGAGGTCAACTGAGTGCAGAAGAGCATCACGTAAAAGACAACAGCTGGACATGGGCATCTGCCTCAAGGTAGGCGTGTTCTGAGGCAAAGGTGAGGCCATGCAAGTCAGGGCAGGGTTGAGATCAGTAAAAAATGCGGATAACGTGAGAAGGATTGAGTAAGCCCACAGGTTCAAGTATCACATGCGTCAATGTGCTATGACAATGGCTTGTCGCTAATCGGGCCTGATCACGCTATCTGCGTGCCGAGAGGAAGTTAGAACAGCTTGCTTTCTTTATGTCCCGAGGCCACGATCACTTGCCCCTGTTAGTTGTGGGGTGAAAAGAATAGACTCATTCAAAAAGTCCTTTACGTATAACTCCCTGTTCGCTGGACTACTACATTAATGATGTGCTGGGTATGTGACGACACACAGTAAAAATCAGACAGGACGCACACATGCTGCAAGCACCACTTTCACTCCCTGGGGAGAATGTCTTCCCTATGCTGGCATATCGCTCTACGACGTGTCACCGCGGCTCTCACGGGCACTGGGTTTTGCTCCTGGGTGGGGAGCGGCAAAGCGAGTAAAGCAACTCGTCCGAGGACAAAGCTTTGATCCTGGCAGCTTTGAACGCTGCTATGCGCTTGCCGCGAGCAACAAGGAGCGAGCGCCCCAAATACTGGACTGGAATGGTGACTGGCACGAGGAGCAGAGCCCTTTGTGCCATTCAAAGCCACAAGTTTAAACATCTTCAAATTAGGTCACAGGATAATTATCTTAATTGTTTATACGATGAAGTTTTACCCCAAGAGAGGAAAATTCATTTTAAAAAAGTAAATTCAATATGAATTAATTAAAGTTGAAACTAAAACTGGAAATAAAAAAATCTTAAAACAGCTTGTGCATTAAAAAAAAATCTGAAAAACCATGAGACAAGGCCCATTTCTTAAATGTGCAAGTGGAGGGCACTCCACCAGAATGTGCCGGATGTAATCCTGCACTGGCAGGAACGGCGTTCTGGTGGGTGCTCTGACCAGAGATACTATGGCACCGAAAAGGAGTGGGTCAAAACAAAATGGCCGCTCCGGGATTAGCAAAGCAGAACTTTTTTGTTTTTTGTTTTTTGTGATTCTTTTCTAAAGCAGTAGGCCCTACATGGTGTGTTCTAGAACGTGAAGCGGGGACACGTCACTCTCCCCTGAAATAAACACTTCGTAAACTTTGTTTTTCAAAGTTTGCTGTCCCGGGCGGCCCGCAACATCATTTAAAAGTGTGCAACAGGGCAATTGAAAGACATGGCTCAGTCACGCTAAGTGAGAAGAGGTTGGTGTAAATGAGAGGCTGGGATGGATTGTAGAGACACATGTTAGTGTCAGAAGCAGCGAGGGATGACCGCGCGAGTGTCATTGTTTTCATTGCCACGTCCTGTCCATTTGCATGCTGAGACCTCACACTCTTACTCCCTGCTCATGGTGCCATTCCAATAGTTATTTCAAAATCACATTAGCTCTCAGGGGGGCGTGCAACCAAGCTGTTGATGAACACACCACATTCATAGTCTGCGTGGTGAGGGTGAAGAGCATGAGAGAGACATGGGAACACAAAGCGTGGGGGGGGGGGGGGGGGGGGTAGAATGACGTACATAGCTTGAATGGTGGGAAAGCTTGTGGGTGGAGTAGAAGGGGTATCAGGGCGGGGGCTAGAAAAACGGGGAAAGGGACGTCAGGAGGGGGAAAGGAACGTCAGGAGGGGGAAAGGAACGTCAGGAGGGGGAAAGGAACGTCAGGAGGGGGTGGGTGGGGACTTTGAAGGAAGTGAGGGCGCGTGGCTGGAGCCCGGAGGTTGTCAGGAGGCAGGGTGACAAGGTCGAGTTGAAACTTGAGCATGGAGACACCCTCTGCCTTGCCACAAACCCCATCTCACCCCCTACCTCCATTCAGCACCCCCTGACCTCATCACACATCCACAGCATCCCTTACAAGCACTTTTAAGCATTTTTTTCCTTTTATAGCATCCCTTCACCCACACCTTACCTCCAACCCACGCCTCACCACCACTCCCATTCACCCACTCTTTATCTCCACCCCACTCCTCACCCCTCCATTCACACACCCATTACCCCCATCCCGTGCCTCTCCACCACCCTTTAACACACTCATCACTCACTAAACCCACCCCTTACGCCTCCCCTAACCCTCATCCCACCCTTCACCCACCCACCCCCGTCTTCTGCCGAACCTCGACAACACTCCGTCACCTTGCTTACTTTTCCCCAGGCCCTCTCCCTCCCTCCCTCCCTCCCTCTCTCCCTCCTCCCTCCCTCCCTCCCTCCCTCTCTCCCTCTCTCTCTCTCTCTCTCTCTCTCTGTGTCTCTGTCGTGTCTCTCTCTGTCGTGTCTCTCTCTGTCGTGCCTCTCTGTCTGTCTGTCTGTCTGTCTGTGTCTGTGTCTGTCTCTGTCTGTCTATCTGTCTGTCTGTCTGTATGTCTGTCTGTCTCTCTCTGTCTCTCTCCCTGTCTCTCTCTGTCTCTTTCTGTCTCTGTCTCTCTGTTTCTCTGTCTCTCTCTCTGTCTCTTTCTGTCTCTGTCTCTGTCTCTCTCTCTCTGTCTCTGTCTCTTTCTCTCCTCCCTCTCTCTCTCTCTCTCTCTCTCTCTCTCCTCATCCCATCACTCTTCTCTCCTCTCAATCTCTCTCTGCTCTCTCCCCTCTCTCTCTCGACTCTCTCATCGGTCTCTCTCTCTCCTCTCTCTCTCTCTCTCTCTCTCTCCTCTCTCTCTCTCTCTCTCTCTCTCTCTCTCTCTCGCTCTTTCTGTCTCTTTTTCTCTCTCTCCTCCGTGGATGATGCCCTTTCGGTATTTATGTACAGTATGAGTTCTTGCGTTGAAGGCATGAAGAAAGAACTTAAGATCAAGAACACTTTTCCTAAAGAACATCACAATGTATGGTTTGATAAAGAATGTAAAAAGCCAGACGCGCGTCTATAAAAGCTATAAATAGGTATAGGACAAGTAAGCTATCATCCGACAAAGAAAATTATGTAATATCCAGACGACTCTATAAAAGCCTTATTTTTGAAAATAAAAAAGCTTATAGAGCCGGAGTAAGCAACAACCTGTCAAATAAAGAACCTGAAGAACTCCAGATAATTCTGATCAAATATAAGAGGCATAACGCGCTGAAGCGCATCTTAACCAAAATGTAAAATAACAGTGTGGAAAAACAGAAGAAAAAAGTTTCAGGTCGGCGTAAATAAATCTGAAGAACATCAATCGACACAGGAAAACTAGTAGAACATCCCCATCCTGAACTAGACTCTGAAATCAATTCAGATAAAGTACGCATAGATTTTGGAAGTATCCAACCACAAAAGTCTTCCAGGCTTGATGGCATTCCTGCAGAATGCTATAACATGGCATGTGACAAAATCACACCTTTTCTAACTAAGCTGTTTAACATCCTGTATGAGTCCCACTACTTCCCTAATTGCTGGGCACAGTCCGTCATAATACCACTTTACTAAAAGGGTGTAAAGACTGATCCAGACAATTACCGAGGTATATCTCATCTGCCTATTGTCAGTAAGGTTTTTTTCCTCCATACTTGCAAGACGTTTCCGAAGCTTGTTAGAAAGAGAGAGTAAAATTTGTGGCGAACAGGCGGGTTTCCGGCCAGATCACTCAACCATTGACCACGTTTTTACCCTGCATTCTATGGCAAAAAACATGTGTATGGCGAGGGCAGGGGCAAACCGTACGTAGCCGTTGTAGATAATAGGAAAGCATTTGACTCTGTCAACCGCGAATGACTGTGGAAGATATTGCAAGGTAGCAATTTATCAACTAAATTCCTAAATATGTTGAAAGCTACGTACTCTGATGTTCAGTCCTGAGTTCGATGGAACCACTAACTCTCTGAATTCTTCCCGTGTCCCATTGGCGCGAAACAAGGGGCCAAAGAGAGTACGTCCATCTTTCTTATGTACATGAATAATGTAGCGAACTATGTCAGAACACATGGAAAGCATGGTGTAGAGACTCTACCGGGCATGGCGGAGATACACGCGTTTTTGTTTGCCGACGACGTTGTTCTTCTGTCAACAAACACCAAGAGGGCTACAAAATCAGATCAATTCCCTCGTTAAGGGCCCAGAAGCCCATGGTCTACAAGTCAATATCGATACGACTAAGGTTATGGTCTTTAGAAGGGGTGGACATTTGGCAGAAGGAGAAAGATGGTATCTTAATCACACAAGGCTAGATATGGTAATTATATACAAACATCTAGGTTGTGTGCTTACTGCCAAGCTTTCGGTAAAAGCTTCTTTAGAATATATTGCCATAATGGGGAAACAGAAAGTAGTTCAAATAATGAAAGCGATGTGGATGTTGTATATTAGCCTATTAGTTCTGCAGTATTCATGAAACTCTTTGATGCACAGGTACAGTCTACCTTGTATGGCGCAAAAATATGGGGTGTAAAGAGCCAGGGAATTGCTGAAAAGGTGCACGTCTTTCCCTGAAAAACGTTCCTAGGGTTAGATATTAGAGCGCCAAATCATTTTGTACATGGTGAATTATTAATTAACAGCACCATTAAAACAAATACTTGCTAAGACTGTCAAAGATGTCGTTCCATAGACTACCTGTGGCAGTTATGCCTTTTCCCCCATTATTAAGAATGTAGAAGCCAGCCAGGCCTCTAATAAAATTTAGTTGTTAGAAGACCAGCCACACCTTTAGAGTAATTTTATGTGGTGAAACAGTGGACAGCGCCAAATGAGAAAGACTTGCCCATGTAGCTGACTGATTGAAGTTGAAGAGCACCTTCTGTTCCAAAGCCCGAGGAACGACTGCTTCGCACCATCTTTTTTCAAGTGACAAGGAAAGATGTATAGTGTGAGCGTTTCGTACGGAAAGATGTACAGTGTGAGCGTTTCTCACGGAAAGATGTACAGTGTGAGCGTTTCGCACGGAAAGATGTACAGTGTGAGCGTTTCTCACGGAAAGATGTACAGTGTGAGCGTTTCGCACGGAAAGATGTACAGTGTGAGCATTTCGCACGGAAAGATGTACAGTGTGAGCGTTTCTCACGGAAAGATGTACAGTGTGAGCATTTCGCACGGAAAGATGTACAGTGTGAGCATTTCGCACGGAAAGATGTACAGTGTGAGCATTTCGCACGGAAAGATGTACAGTGTGAGCATTTCGCACGGAAAGATGTACAGTGTGAGCATTTCGCACGGAAAGATGTACAGTGTGAGCATTTCGCACGGAAAGATGTACAGTGTGAGCGTTTCGCACGGAAAGATGTAGGCCTACAGTGTGAGCGTTTCGCACGGAAAGATGTACAGT
>JAWQFJ010007787.1:2500-12790 GCA_034096865.1 Theodoxus fluviatilis
ATCTCAAAAACTTCAGAGAAAATTGAGAAAATGTGAAAATTGACTGTTTTTTAGACAACATTTATGGCCCCTGCGACCTTGAAATTGAAGCAAGGACAAGTCACTATGTATGTTTTTTGACGCCTTGTCATCATACACCATCATGCCACATTTGGTATTGATAGACTTAATAGTCTCCGAGAAAAATCCAACGTTAAATTTTTCGGACGCCCGGACGGACGAAACGGGTGAGTACATAGACTCACTTTTGCTTCGCATGTGAGTCAAAAACTTAAATCATGGATTTCCCTTGGGCTCATTGGGCAGGGAAGATGAGACAGCACAAAGTTCGGTGTTTATTATCAATTTCTTTCTTCTTCTTTTTTCCTTCTTTTTAATCAAAAAAAGTTATGAGTCACCAGAAAAAAGGGTGAGTCAGTTATCTTAACCACAACTTTGTGTGTGTGTGTGTTTGTTTGTGTGTGTTTGTGTGTGTGTGTGTGTGTTTGTGTGTGTGTGTGTGTGTGTGTGTGTGTGTGTGTGTGTGTGTGTGTGTGTGTGCGCGCGCGAGCGCGCATGTGTGTGTGTGTGTGTGTGTGTTTGTGAGTGTGTGTTTGTGTGTGTGTGCGTGCATGTGTGTGTGTGCGTGCATGTGTGTGTGTCCTTATCATTTATCCGGTCATGTAACAAGGCGTTACTATGACTATGGAAACGGGTAACAATCAAACAATGAGAGACTGACTAACTTCATACGGTCATTGTCACTTCTTAGACTTGCATTACAGTACTAAAAGGTTACCAAAAAAGTAGTTTTGAATACAACTTATCATGGGTGTCTGGGCATCAAACGACTTGACTTTTACCCTTCACACCGTCAATAACATCTAAAAAGCGATAATCACCTACAAAAACTTACCAGTGCTGAGACTGCACTTTTTCTTCACTCATTCACTATGCTGTGCACGTTCACAGTGCGTTCTATGTTTGCTGCTTGCGTTGCTGTGTGGGTGTACGGGGTGCTTCATATCTAACAACGAGGAATAACTTCTGATGACAGACCATACTAGTGAACTTGTCTGAGGAGAGGGGTGCATTCATTCATTCATTCATTCATTTCATTCATTCATTTCATTCATTTCACTCATTCATTTCATTCATTCATTGATCTATCTATTTATCTACGTATCTATTTATTTAATCTTATTTACTTTCACCAATCAGATACTGTGGTCCATCAGTTTATGGGGTGCACCACCTTCAGTCTTTCCCGCGCCCCTCTCCTCAAAGAGTCCACTAACGTGAACTGATATCGGATGTCATTCCCCTACAGAACAAAGTGGGTGTCGTCTCAAGATCTATTGCCAAAAAAAAAGTCAGCATTGTAGGGGTTCAATATTTCGTCTTATTTCATGAAAGGAGCCACTTCTAAAGTAGCATTATTGTCAGGAGCTTCAAAATATGAGAAGCAAGTGTCTTGTAGAAACACACGGAACAGAAGAGTGTGCTGGGAATTTGACGTACCTCTGGGATGGATGGGTGGGTGGATGGATGGATGGATGGATGGATGGATGGATGGATGGATGGATAGTGTTTTACTGCCTATCAGCCTTTGTAGGCTATGTAAGGCCAAGCAAGAAAATCACTAAAACGTGTGTAGAAGACTTCCAAGTAAGCGCACTAAAAGTCACAACGTCTCTATTTATTCACCTCTTACGAATGGTGTAAGGAGACACGGTGGGTCAATTCTTTTCACCCCCAACCCACAAGGGAAGACATACCTCTAGGAGACTGGTTCGAGAAGTCAATCTTGAACTCAATGTCTGGCACCAGCTGCGTGGCTCTTCGGTAGAAGTGGATGGCTGCAATATCACAGGGAGACTTCAGACTTCAGACTTGTATTGCAAAGGCCACTGGCCCCATCACAAGGGCACAGCCTCGCTACACTATAGACAGGCTTGTATTGCAAAGGCCACTGGCCCCATCACAAGGGCACAGCCTCGCTACACTATAGACAGGCTTGTATTGCAAAGGCCACTGGCCCCATCACAAGGGCACAGCCTAGCTACAATATAGACAGGCTTGTAATAATAGCATTATCAACTGGCTTACATTTTGATATTTTCATTTCGCCTCCTTTCAGCATAAGGGATGTACATGGCAACACTTTTTTATATGCTTCTCCGCTGCTCTTTACCCCTTTCCTGTTGTACATATTGCACGCCATATGCCAGGGAATTTTCTCATGTTTTACTGTACATGTATTAGTTGTCATTTCAGACTGTTCTTATTTTCCATGGCACAGACCAGAGCAGAGACTGAGTCATTTGTAGTTGCCTCCCTTTCATGACAGTGCTTCGTCAGAAGCCCAAAAATGTTCTGGGGTCTAGCGAAGCTCTGACAGTTCAAGGCCCAGAAAATGTCCAGGTGAGGCAAAGGAAGGGGTTAAATACAGTATCAAATACTTCTGCCCAATATCATCGAGATACTTCAGACTTTAGACTTGTATTGCAAAGGCCATCGGCCCATCACAAGGGTACATACAGCGTTGGTACAATATTGACAGGCTTGTAATATTAGCATTATCAACTGGCTTACATTTTGATATTTTCATTTTGCCTCCTTTGAGTTTGAGCATAATAGATACATGTACATGTATATAGCAACATTTCCTTTCTATGCTTCTGCCACAGGAAGAAAATCAATGCTTCTTCATTTAGCTGCTCTCAAAAATGGTATCAGATACTTCTGTCCAATATCAACATACATCAGGCAGTCTAACAAAAAGTGTACGTCACAGAGAAAGAGAGCGGTGATAACATATGCAGTGTCGCATTACTTCAAGACAGTGAGTTTGCATCAAAGACATCACTTTTCCCAATACTGGTCATACAATTTAGTGCTATCTGCACATGTAGATTTTCAGAGTAATCTTTCTTGATGATTTAACATGATTTAATAATAAACAAGAAGGGCAAAGCCCATGCGACTCACATGCTTGACCTTGACCTTTACATGACCTTGACCTTCAGGTGACCTTCAAGGTCAAGGTCAAACAACTAAACCTAGCAATGACATCATACACTAAGAACTGCTTTACACATTTTTCCTACAAAATACATGTGACCTTGACCCAAGGTCAAGGTCATCCAAGGTCATGCAACACAAAGCTGTTAATTCAAGACATAGGAAGCACAATGGTGCTTATTGGCACTTTCTACCATGAGATATGGTCACTTTTAGTGGTTCACTACCCCATTTTGGTCACATTTCATAAGGGTCAAAGTGACCTTGACCTTGATGACATGTGACCAAATGTGTCTCATGATGAAAGTATAACATGTGTACTACAATGTTATGAAGTTTGGACGAGTTATCTTCCATAGTTCAGGGTCAAGGTCACTTCAAAATATGTATACAATCCAACTTTAAAGAGCTCCTGTGACCTTGACCTTGAAGCAAGGTCAAGTCACTATGTATGTTTTTGTACGCCTTGTCATCCTACACCATCATGCCAAATTGGGTGTTGATAGACTTAATAGTCTCCGAGAAAAATCCAACGTTAAAGTTTTTTACGAACGACAGGACACCCGGCCGCCCGGACGCCCAGACGGACGACACTGGTGACCTAGTATGAAAGTATAACATGTGTACTACAATCTTATGAAGTTTGGAAGAGTTATCTTAAATAGTTCAGGGTCAAGGTCACTTCAAAATATAATTCAACTTTAAAGAGCTCATGTGACCTTGACCTTGAAGCAAGGTCAATCAAACTAGTATCAAAAGATAGGGATTACTTTGCCCTATATACTATATATAGATCAGGTATCCAATCTCAAAAACTTCAGAGAAAATTGGAAAATGTGAAAAATGGCTGTTTTTTTGACAACATTTATGGCCCCTGCGACCTTGACCTTGAAGCAAGGTCAAGTCACTATGTATGTTTTTGTACACCTTGTCATCCTACACCATCATGCCAAATTGGGTGTTGATAGACTTAATAGTCTCCGAGAAAAATCCAATGTTAAAGTTTTTTACAGACGCCCGGACGCCCGGACGCCCGGACGGACGAAAAGGGTGAGTACGTAGACTCACTTTTGCTTCGCATGTGAGTCAATAATGTATATCAAAAACTGAAATTAACCAAGAATTTTGAAGACAAAAATGTCATTAATCCTTTCCAAACCACTGCAGTGCTAATGCAGAATGCACCAATCTGGCAAAGCATCAGATGTGAAAGCTTTTCCTGACACAAAACAAGATGGTTTACACACAGGACAGGGGATTTGTACCTTCGTTCATGTTGCCTTCCTGCTCCATCTTCATTCCCACTCGGAAGAGGGCAGTAGCCTGGTCATACAGAGAGGAACAAATCTTAGTCTCTGCATCAGCTCCTGTTCTCTACTTCAGTTGTTAGCAATCCTGGGTAGGCAGTAGATAAGGCAATCGTTCATCATAAAAAAGTTGCGGTTATGGTAATCTACTGACTCTAATTTTACCAGCCAACCCTAAATCTTCGTATGAAAAATCTTCCAGAGAGGGGTCACACTAGTGGACTTGTCTGAGGAGAGGTGTGTGAGAACGACAGCCAAGCTAGGAGGCCAAATAAAGCTAGCAGGCCAGACAAGCTAGCATGCCAAACAAGCTAGCAGGCCAGACAAGCTAGCAGGATAGACAAGCTAGCAGGCAAGACAAGGTAGCAGGACAGACAAGCTAGCAGGCCAGACAAGCTAGCAGGCCAGACAAGGTAGCAGGACAGACAAGCTAGCAGGCCAGACAAGCTAGCAGGACAGACAAGGTAGCAGGACAGACAAGCTAGCAGGCCAGACAAGGTAGCAGGACAGACAAGCTAGCAGGCCAGACAAGGTAGCAGGACAGACAAGCTAGCAGGCCAGACAAGGTAGCAGGACAGACAAGGTAGCAGGACAGAGAAGGTAGCAGGACAGACAAGGTAGCAGGACAGACAAGCTAGCAGGACAGACAAGCTAGCAGGACAGACAAGCTAGCAGGACAGACAAGCTAGCAGGACAGACAAGCTAGCAGGACAGACAAGCTAGCAGGACAAACAAGCTAGCAGGCCAGACAAGCTAGCAGGACAAACAAGCTAGCAGGCCAGACAAGCTAGCAGGACAAACAAGCTAGCAGGCCAGACAAGCTAGCAGGCCAGACAAGCTAGCAGGCCAGACAAGCTAGCAGGACAGACAAGCTAGCAGGACAGACAAGCTAGCAGGCCAGACAAGCTAGCAGGACAAACAAGCTAGCAGGCCAGACAAGCTAGCAGGCAAGACAAGCTAGAAGGCCAGACAAGCTAGCAGGACAAACAAGCTAGCAGGCCAGACAAGCTAGCAGGCCACAACATCTGCTTGACGAGTGATCTTGGTCGGATAAACTACAGTGAATTTGCAAAGATTTACATAAGAATCAGAAGTAAAAATTTTAAAAACTCTTAAAAACGCAGCCAATCTGATGTGGCCCGCTAGCTTGTGTGGCCCGCCAGCTTGGCTGTCTTTCTCAAACCCCTCTCCTGCCTGTCTCTGGAAGGCCCCCCCCCCCCTCCCGTTTTCGTAATCATGTGGGAAAAAGGGGAAAAAGAAATTGGAGGTTAAATCATGAACTGCCTGGTTCTCATCTGCTCTATGAGCAGAGCTGCCAACCCACCATCATGCCAAAGAGTAGCATCCAGAGCTTTTTGGAGTAGCATTTAAGAAATAGGCGTAGCACACACGCACAAGAAGAAATATGGCGATGTTTGCGCAGGCGCGAAGTGCTGAGCCGCCGGTGCCGGCGCGAAGCGGGGGGGAAGGGGGGGGCTGTCAAGACGCATTCTAGTAAACTCAAGATTTCGCCTACCGGCAAAAGTATCTCTAGCACTGTTGTCGTCACGTCATGGAAGGTTTTCGGCCAATTTATGCAAGCGGAGGTCACATGAGAGGCTTGTGGGATAGCCGATGTGCTCCCTGACATACGCCTTTAAAGTAGTTCTAAGACTATTTCGCACAAAACTCTTAACTTACTCTTGTTGAGACAACAAACAAGCGTTTATTCGATACAATAAAATGTTTGTGTTGAAATGGAACCAAGTTTTGACATCTTAATTATTTCTGTAAAAAGTGGAGAGAAATATAGTATCAGAACAAACTATTTTGGGCGCAAGGCTGTAATGCCAAGGGTCAAGCCTATTACGCATTCATTGCGAACTGTGCCAGAGTCAATACTACTGACTCGGGTTGACAGAATGGTCAAGACGCTGAGCGCTGAACCGCCGGCGTGAAGCGGGGGGGGGGGGGGGGGGGGGGGGGGGGGGGCTTCTACATGGCGGTCAAAAGTTCAGTTCAACGCTGAGCGCTGAACCGCTGGTGTAAAGCGGGGAGGGAGGGGGTGGGGGGGGGGGGGGGGGGTAGGGGGGGGCGGGGTTCTTCGTGACGGTCAAAAGTTCAGTTCCAGGCTTTGAAAAATCTTAGTTTTTCCCTGACGATATAGTAGCATCGTAGCAAGCATGTCGAAATCGTAGCATGCTACGCCTAAATCGTAGCACTTGGCAGCTCTGTATGAGCACCATTTCAGTTGTGTTTTTTTTAATGCTTAGCAAAAGAGAAATGTACACAGATTTTTCTTCACACACACACACACAGTACACACACACGCCCTGTTTCAATTTGGCCTCCTTTTTTATGAGAAAAGAGTCAGGTCTACCTACTCACACACACACACATACACACACACACACACACACACACACACACACACACACACACACACACACCTCCCCCATGTCACTGCAACCAACATTGTTTTATTTTATTACCTAAGGCTAAAGTAACCATGGGAACAAAAAAAAATCAAGGAAAACTGTGTGGCACTAAACACTTCACTGTTCCTAAGAACCCAAGGCATCCTTTTTGTCCCCTTCTCTCCTTTTCTGAACATCCAACGACCAGATAAGCTATTTACGTCAACATATTCTGTTTTTCCTCGTTCGCAATCCAGCAGAGCGTGCAAATGGGGCATTTATCCTGTATGTAAGGACATTTCAGTTGTGATGACCAGGAATGAAACTCTCGAAGTAAATTGAGAATTTTCCTGAAAATACACGCTTTACCAGGAAGTTTGTTTGGATGCTTGCTTGCTTATTTACTTGCTTGTGTATAATTATTGCTACTACTACCACTACGGCTACTATTACAATCATCATCATCATCATCATCATCATCATCATCATCATCATCATCATCATCATCATCATCATCATCATCATCATTATATTCCATTTGCCTAGATAGGAAGTACAACCCCCCCCAAAAAGTATCTTTACAATAGGAGCATCAATCAAATCATTAACATAAATTGGACTCCATTTCTTTATCTTTCTATTCTTCCGGCCAGTGTACAGACACAGTGTAAGCCAGCACTCACCTCGTCCATTTTCTTCTTCTCATCACTGAGTTCCTGCTTGCGTCGGAGCTGCACTGCGGACACTGCCGGCACCTGTGCTCGAAGCTCTCGGTGCCATTGGTCTCGGAACTGTTCCAGCTGAGATTCAAGATCCTGCGATTCCTGCTGGTCTTCCGCCTCATCCTCTCCTCCGACCTCCTCCACCATGACCTCCTCAACAGGAGGCAAAACGCTGTCCTACGAAAAGAAAAAGAGAGTGAAGTCACTGCAGGAATGCGGCCTCAAAGTCAACAAGACTGTTCATTACCTCCACCAAGGTGGCCATGTTTTCAGTTGGTCAGTTTGTTAGTTTGTTCATTCGTTCATTATTTGGCAAAATAACTCCAAAAGTTCACGACGGATTCTGATGAAATTTGCTGCAAGGTCAGGTTTTCACTCAAGGAACAATCCATTAAACTTAGGAGGTAACTATCTGTTGTCTTGTTTTGAAAATACAAACATAAACATTTTATTGCCTACGCCATACCCCTCACAGCGCCCATGCCCTAGTGTATTTTTAGCCTCCCTCTAGCCTCACGCAGGATCATGACCACACTGCGAGAGGGCAAGTGAGCAGGTTGAATGTCGGCTGTTAAGCCAAGGTCACTGCTTGGTACGTTTAGCTGTGATTGGCGGAGGTTTGTGATCTCCGAGCACTGTCTAATTTTTAATATATATAATCTTCCACATATGCATCAGTGATGATTGCTGAGGAGAGGGGAAAACACAAACTATGATAAAGCAGCAACAACAAAAGTTGCTTGTTTCCCGTCACCCAGCCGATTCTGAATTTTGCCACCGACCCTACACTTTATTTTTTCACTGCTGGAAAATACACACACACACACACACACACACACACACACACACACAGTGCAGACCTAAATTTGGTTAACTCTAAATTATATATAATGGATTTATAACAACTTCAGTTAAATTTTAAATGTGCGTAACATTATTTTCCACTACACACTACACATAAGTTCTTAAAAATATGAATACAAAACTGCAACCTTTCTTTGAAATTTAAAAAAGTTCCTACCTACCTATGGATGTGGGTTTGGGGTAAGAATTGATCCACCGCGTCTCCCTACGCGATTCGTAAGAGGTGAATAACTAGGGACACCGTTATTTGATAATTTGCGTTTACTCTAAACTGTTCAAGTGATTTTTGTTGCTTACTGGCCTTATATAGCCTACAAAGGCTGATAGGCCGAAAACACCATTCATCCATCCATCATCCATCATCCCTCCTACCTACCTACTCAGGTTGGTGTTTTTTTGTGTGTGCTATGTTTCCAATATAAAAAATTGTGTGAGTGTATCATAAGTGTATCTATCAACAATCAAATTTGTTTTTGATGCAAACCAGGGTTTACAAGACAGGAAATCTTGCCGCTTGTTATCATATGACTGGAAAGAAGGCAAACATCACAGCATATGACATGATTGTTGTAATCATGTTATGGAGGCAAGGAAATAAGTGTAACAGTTGAAAACAGCACTGATAACCTTTAATTCATTTTCTTCTTTTTTAAATTCTTTTTTATTACAAATTAATTGGGCTATGCAATGGATCTTTTCTTATCCCCCTAACCCACAGACAGCTTTGGAAACACACACACACACACACACGCACACGCACACACACACACACCCATGCACATGCACACACACACACACACATGCACATGCATACACACAAACACACACACTCACAATCACACACACACAAACACGCACAAACACACACTCACACACAGACACACACAAACACACATAAACACACACTCACACACACACACATATACACATAAACACACACACACACAGACACACATGCACATGCATACACACAAACACACACACACACAATCACACACACACAAACACACAAACATGCACAAACACACACTCACACACAGACACACACAAACACACATAAACACACACTCACACACATAGACACACACACATATACACATAAACACACACACACACAGACACACACACACACACACACACACACACAAACACACATAAACACACACACACGCACATGCATACACACAAACACACACACACACACAAAATCACACACAGACACACACACACACACACAAACACACACTCAAACACAGACACACACAAATACACACAAACACACACACACACACACACACACACACACACACACACACACACATACACACACACACACACACACACACACACACACACAGACACACACATAAACACACACACACACACACACACACAATCACACACAGACGTACACACACACAAACACACACAAACACATTCTCACACACAGACACACACAAACACACAAACACACATAAACACACACACACACAAACATATACACATAAACACACACACACATGCACACACACACACACACACACACACACAAACACACACACAACAACACACACACACACACACACACACACTCACACACAGACACACACACACATAAACACACACACACACACACACACATAAACACACACATACATATACACATAAACACACACACACACAGTGACACACACACAGACACACACACACACATACACACACACACATACACACACACACACACACACACACATACACACTCACACACAGACACACACACATCACACACACACACACACACACACACACATACACATAAACACACACACACACACACAAACACATACACATAAACACACACACTCACACACACACATATAAACACACACTCACACACAGACACACACACACAGATACACATAAAGATAAACACACACACTCACACACATACACACACACATATACACATAAACACACACTCACACACAGACACACACA
>JAWQFJ010007789.1:0-15000 GCA_034096865.1 Theodoxus fluviatilis
AAAAAAAATAAAAAAAGAACTACGTTTTTAGATGCTCCTCTGTTTTCTGAAACTCTTTCCAGCAGCCTTTTCACTTCAAAGAGGCACGTTGTCAGTGACTCTTCCTTTCCTGCAAAAGGCCTTTCAAAAGCTCCCTCTACATCCTCAAAGCACCTTTTAATGAGCTCTTTTACTTCATAAGGCCATGTTTCCAGTGGTTCCTGCTTTTTCTCGAAACCCGTTATCACTGGTTCCTTCACTCTCTGAGACCATGTTTCCACAGGCCATGTTTCTAGTGATTATTCCATTCCTTAAAAGCACGTATGCACTTTTGGTCGCATTTCCATTGACGGACTGACCAGGGCGAGCTAGTGTGCCTGGCGAGACCAACTGCCTTTTCCATCCTCTCAGTTGTGCTTTTCTTATCGGAGTAGTCCTGTTGTCAGTCGGCTCCTGCTTTGGCTCCTTGTACTCAGCTCCCGCTTCTTTCCCCTGGCTTTTTCCTATAGGGTTGTCCCGCTCTTTCACTTCTGTTTCACCTTCCCCTGGCTTTTTCCTATAGGGTTGTCTCGCTCTTTCACTTCTGTTTCACCTTCCCCTGGCTTTTTCCTATAGGGTTGTCTCGCTCTTTCACTTCTGTTTCACCTTCCCCTGGCTTTTTCCTATAGGGTTGTCTCGCTCTTTCACTTCTGTTTCACCTTCCCCTGGCTTTTTCCTATAGGGTTGTCTCGCTCTTTCACTTCTGTTTCACCTTCCCCTGGCTTTTTCCTATAGGGTTGTCTCGCTCTTTCACTTCTGTTTCACCTTCCCCTGGCTTTTTCCTATAGGGTTGTCTCGCTCTTTCACTTCTGTTTCACCTTCCCCTGGCTTTTTCCTATAGGGTTGTCTCGCTCTTTCACTTCTGTTTCACCTTCCCCTGGCTTTTTCCTATAGGATTGTCTCGCTCTTTCACTTCTGTTTCACCTTCCCCTGGCTTTTTCCTATAGGGTTGTCTCGCTCTTTCACTTCTGTTTCACCTTCTCCTGCGTACTCTTGTAAGTAGATTAGGTTTTGAAATAACGCATATCAGTACAATCGCCTTGACAAAAAAAGAGTTAAATAAGTATAATCATTGAGGAACACAAATTATTCTTTCAAAACCACATCTCTCGTTGTGGTTGTCTACGTTGCATTTGCTATAAATAAGCAAGATGATGACCTGAGAAGAGTCATGGGCAATGGACGATCGGGTCAGACGTACGTGTGAAGCATGTACAACATCGACATTGCCACCTGTTAACTACTGCATGGCATTGATTTCACTCTACTGTGAAACTTTGCCTATTAAACTTGCTGTGGAAACTGCTGTCTGTTGTGTTCACTGTTGGAGCTGCCATCACAAGGTAGTGTCACACAGCAGCTCCGTAAGAGTCGGACCTTGGCTGACTGCAGGGGACAAGTGGGTGCACGAGGACAGGAGCGTGGCCGTGAAACCTGGTGACGTCATCAACTACTGGTATACAAGTATCGGAGCTCGTGGAGGAGAGAACCTGCAAGGGCAGAGCTGGACCTACAGTGAGTCGTCCTTCTTTTCTCCATCCCGTACTCCTCGTTTTTCTTCCATCATTGTCATTCCACGTCATGTTGTATGTTCTATTTCGAACGAGCTGTCATGAGGGCTGTGGTCGGTTTTGCAATTATCTTGGGCCCTAGCACCTCGTTGTCCCTTCTTTCCTACTATCAGTCGTGGCAACCTGAGCGAAATTGTCGTCGTTATCACGCTGATCGAGTTGATCATGTACATCTCAATTCGGAGCATCTGTCATATCCTAGACCGTAGAGTATCCTAAAACGTAGAGCGTGACCTGCTTGCATATTATTAACATGACGAAATATGGGTTCTCATCGTGTTCTTTCACCTTATTACCCGATAAAATGGTAATTTCCTCTATAAATATTTGTGTAATCACACGCAGCAAAGAAAAAATCTTTGGGTCCGAGATTTCATAAAACGCTCACCGTTACAACCGGATAATCACAGTTAAGATAACAATAGTAGGCGGGGGAAGTCATCTCTGCGGGGCATTGTCCAATCACTAGATTTGGCGGGTGAACATGTCATGTTAATAATATGCAAGTAGGTCACGCTCTACGTTTTAGGATAGCCTACGGTCTAGGATATGACACTTCCACTACTTGCATGCAGCGGACTAGTATAATTTCGTTTGAATATGGCCTAAATATGATGTACCCAAGCTTCAGAACTTTTATTACTAAATTTCACGAGAGGTCCAGGAAAGCTGTTGATTTTAAAAATACAATAATCATATCATTAACTTCTATTTGACTTCAATACCAATGTTCGTCACAATTCTTCAAAACTATGATGTAATGCAAGTAAAGGTGGAGGATACATTAACTCATTTACAGGCTGGTGGGTCTGAATAGATTTATTGCTTTTATGTTTCAAAGACGATCGCCGGCCCGATCGTCCGCACCATTTCCACTTTAAATCCATTCCCCAGAAAGTGGAATTCAGCCACCCAGTGGAAGCTCGAAACGTTTTCGCTGCCTTGTAGCTTCGGCTGAAGTTCTTAGCTGTCATTTTTGTCGATGAACGTGTTATTGAATTCCTACATCATTCTCTTATCAGTTGCGAACGCCAGCCAACTGCCATTCAGTTTCTTTGTGGTCGAATTTTCGTCGTTCATTCATCGTATATTCCAGAATAACGACGGCCACTTTACAGCATTGAAGTCGATTTCTTTCAAGGTGTCGCCACCACCCCAACCCCCACTCCCGCCCCCACACCCGCCCGCACCACCGCTGCCCCTGTGGTCACCACCCAGGCTCCACCCAGGACCCCCCATGGCATCCAGCTGGCAGGAGAGGGCAACCATGGTAACCCCGCCACTCAGCAACCCCTCCACGGGGTCGCACTCAACACGGGCGGCACGAGCAACACGGGCGGCACGAGCAACACGGGCGGCACGAGCAACACGGGCGGCACGAATACCGGCACAAGCAACACTGCGGGCATGGTGGCTTCGGGCGGTACCTGCGCTTGTGCGTAAAGAGAATCTTCTTTTGATGCGTTTATCTTCCTACATCGATGACTTGAACAGAATAATGAATATTTGCCTATGTCTCCTTCAGAAAGTCAGAGTAGAAATGATTTCTCCTAGTCTGTCTGGCGTGATTATCAGTGTTTTTCGGTGCCGGGATAACAATGACTTGTTAGGGTAGGCGTAGTTTACAGTGGTAGAAAAAAGATAATTGACAACACTTTAAAAAAGTGATACTTGGAAGTCATGAAAGATACAATCTGTGTGGTTTGGTCCTCAGAACACATACGTCATAAAATCTCCAGGGTTAATCTTTAAAGAACACAAGCTCGATAACGCAGCATATTACGACGAATCGTATGTATATGCATTCCGAGTAGTTACATAATTCAATGTCCATACCTTTACGTACAGATTGTGCATAACAATGACAACAGTTAAAAAGGACAATGAACCCATATTAGTGAACGTTCGCTGCCTTTGCTTGTTCGGACTGCTAAAGGAACACTTGGGCAGAGAGAGAAGAAAGACGAAAAGAAAAATACAAGATAAACTAAAGCATTCGCGCGAGCGGTGCTCATGAGTGCTCACGCAAGCATGCTCGCACGCGCGCGCGTGCGCGCGCACACACACACACACACACACACACACACACACACACACACACACACACACACACATTGTTACAATCTCCACAACCACCTCCACCACCACCACCAAGTTATTCTTATGCATAGATTAACCGGCAGACAAAGCAGACAAAGAGTTCCAGAATAAAAAGAGATAGAGCAACACGTATGCTAATGTTTTTGTTGACCTCTGACCTGCAGGCCAGCAAGGGGAGGGTCCCAAGAACGTGGTGTGTACGAGCTACCCGTGTCTCATCTTCGAGGACGAGTTTGACACCCTGGACCTCAAAGTCTGGGAGCATGAACTCACCATGTCTGGAGGAGGGGTAAGTGTGTGGACTGGCAGGCAGAGATGAATGGTGGGTGACGGATGCTGTGAGAAGCAGAAGACCCAGATAGCACAGTACCCGTGGCCCCGCATCGGCCCACTGCATGCCTGCAGCATCGGGCCACCGTCTGCATGCCGGCTCTGGGCCACAAGGCCTCTGGCACCGTTTGCCGGCAGTCGGCCAGCCATCGTTTGGGGCACTCGAAGTGAAGATAATTGTTGGTATGGAAGGTGGGGATGATTACATAGGAAGCTGAATATCTCAAAAGGAAGGACCATAAAATGCAAGTTAGAAGGAAGTGTCATCAATGAACAGTCGCATAGTTCATCGCCTGCACTCAGACTTATAAAACTATTTAGAATAGTGTTTGAAATATAGTTCTTTTCGGATGACCTCTAGGGATAAAGCAAAGTGTACACCTCACTTTCCCACCCGCCACAACTCCTGCACGGTCATGGGACAACTCTGAATCTCAACTCCGTGAAGATCAAGCCACGAGTTTTGTATAGAGACGCTATACCGATACCTTGCACACTTTTCCATCTCAACCATCAGAGGTGCTTGGCTTTTACTCCTAGGGTGGGAGTAGCTGTGTGAGTTGAGCACATATGTGGTCAAGGCTGCGTTTGGGAAATCAACGAAGCTCCGAAAGTTGAAAGTGCAACCAATAGCAACTGCATGGTATCTGAAGTGTAGTGCTCTAACCATGGGCGCGTTTGTTTGGCCCAAAATCTCGAGAGAATCGCGACGGCTAGGCGTTGCCTACGTTCCTCGCTCATAAGGACGCACTCGCCGTGAAAGCGGGAGGCCGAGGGAGGTCCGGGGCTCCCTCAGTTGGTGTGTTCTGTGAAGTGAAAAAATGATGTGATATCTGAATCGTCAGTTATTTCGTCTATCGGCAACTTCTTCACCGACACTGGCGCCAGGACGCAGCCATGTTCTTCCGCCGTGCGAGATGATTGGCCGTTTTTCTAGCTGTAGGAGCGGCACACTCTCCCTCGACTAGCCATTCAGGGAAAATCGCGAGATTTGTGGCCAAACAAACGCGCCCTATGTATCCAACACAGGTGTGTGTGTATGTGTGTGTGTGTGTGTTTGCGTGTGTGTGTGTGTGTGCGTGTGTGTGTGTTTGCGTGTGTGAGTGTGTGTGTGTGTGTGTGTTCGTGTGTATGTCTGTGTGTGTGTGTGTTAGTATGTGTGTTTGTGTGTGTGTGTGTGTCTGTGTTTGCTCGTGTGTGTATTCGTGTGTGTGTGTGTGTGCGTGTATGCGCGCGTGTGCGCGTACTATTATGAATCGAAGACCAGTACAAGAATATTCTCACCTAACCCATAGCCGTTCTCATGCTTGGTTGTTGTACACGTTTCAGAACTGGGAGTTTCAGTACTACACCAACAACCGCTCCAACAGCTACGTGCGTGATGGGGTCCTCCACATCAAACCCGTACGTCGCCTCTCTTTTCTTCTCCATTGCGGCAACTTTGAGGATGTCGAGCGAGGCAATTGATATCGTGGCTGAAGTGACGATTCGGGCGACGACACGTTGCTAGATGGATGAAACATGAGCGGAAGTGCAGGATGAGCGGGCTGACGACGCATTTTGTAAAATTGCTGGAATTTGCGCGGTCAGTAACTATAGTTCTAGTATATTCGATCTCAATCTATTAAGACTCTTCTTCTATATAATAATTACCCGCGTTGCTATATGTTCGCTTGATGTGCCCCAAATTAAATTTTGTTATCATTGTATTGACTGTAACTGTTTTACTGTGAGGATCACAATGTGATCTTCTTTAATTAAGAATAACCTAAACATGTATTTGAATTACTGTAAAGTTTGAAATGGAAAAAACTCCAACCCAAAGCCACAAATAACCTATAGTTCTAGTGAGCAAGACCGTGAATTTGTTCTTACAGACGCTGACAGCAGACCATATCGGCGAACAGGAGCTGTTCAAAAAGCTTTCGGTTTGGGGTAAGCGCTGGCATGCAAGATATGGAGGGCCCAGGAAGGGCATATGGTATTGAGAGAGTGTGCCTTTCCTTTCTCCTCACTATTCACTTGTGCCAGAAACTTGCTTTGAATCGTACCTACTGTATAAGAAAGAAACACCAAGCATGTCCGATGGGCGGGGGAGGGGAGGGAACTCTTACCAGTTACATGACAAAAATTTGCTGTTTCTGCAGCTGCAGTTCATGTACACCTTTACAAAATCTCAATCTCTCTCTCTGTCTCTTTCTCTCTCTCTCTTTCTCTTTTTCTATCACGAGCACACACACACACACACACACACACACACACACACACACACACACACACACACACACTGTGATGGTCCCCCATCTGTGAGTTCAGCCAAGTGGATCAAGGGAATGATAGAGAAGGCAGCGATTGTTATCCAGGCCCATCTGTGAGTTCAACCAAGCGGATCAAGGGAATGAATAGAGAAGGCAGCGATTGTTCTCCAGGCCCATCTGTGAACAAAGCCACTTTGAAGTTAGGGTCACTGGAAGGAAAGGAACAGAGAAGGCAGCTATTGTTATCTAGAGATCCCATGTGCAGGTGCAGTCAGCATGGCGTGTCAGGCATTAAGAAGCGTCCTGCCACTGGCCTGTTGGAGATGCTAGAACATTAGTTCCCCAGGGAGTAGTTAATTATGGAAAGTTCAACAACAAGTTAGTTTGAGGCTGCAGCTGCCTCCCAAAATGTGGGTGGAGTCAACAGGTCACCAGGGCGTGTTACGACATGAATGGCTCGCCCCTTCAGCATTGAGGTTCATGAAAAGCAACGAGAATCGTCGTCCCCTTCACTTCGGACTGACCACGCAAGCAGAGCACAAGGCTCGCCCCGAAGTCCCTGCTGAGACAGAGTATTCCCTCCAACTCGTCTCAGAGGTGCCTGACCATCAACGCTGTTGTCGTAAACCCTTTTGCTACGAACGGAGACGAGTCCCCATCAACGCTGCCCACCAACGCTGCTGTCGCCGCTACCCATCAACGCTGTTGTCGTCACCCCTTCTGTTGGGACTAGAGACAAGTTCCCACCAGCGCTGCTGTCGCCGCTATACCTTCAGCGGTAACTGTGAACCTACCTTCCCCTGGAAAATTCTGGAATTGAAAGTTAGTAAACTCGTGTTATATGAACGTTGTTTCATCGACGAACATTCGGAGAGCGCTTCCAAGAGACTCACGAGATAAGTCACCCACGTGGAACTGAAGATAAGCTTTACCATTCGTTAATTAGGGCTGGCCTAGTACTAACTACTCTTCTTGTGCATGCTTGATTTTTACAGGAATATATTATAGTTTGTCATTATTTGATTAAATCATTATTAATTGATTTCTCAGCATCTTTTCTTCTGGTTTTGAGAGAAAGAGACAGCGCAAATGAAAGCAGTGACTGTTATGTGTGCAAGTCAGGCCTCATCCAACCAGTGATAAATTACCATAACCTTAAACTTAGAGGCCGACTTGTAACAACACACACACACACACACACACACACACACGCACACACACGCACACACACAGTGCGGACCATACAGTATGCATTGCACGCGTCTCCGTTTCGTACAGGCAGTGGGCCGCACAGCACGTGCACCAGCAACATGTTTTGGGGGTGCGAGAGGGAGGGAGTGCCTGGAATGCGCATCGTCAACCCCATCCAGTCCGCTCGCCTTCGCTCCTCCAGAGGCTTCAACTTCCGCTACGGCAGAGTGGAGGTGGAGGCCAAGATGCCCAAGGGAGACTGGCTCTGGCCTGGTAAGGTGACGACGATGACGATGACGACGAAGGCGACGATGATGACGATGACGATGACGCCGAAGGCAGTGATGATGAAAATAACGGTGACCACGATGACGACGTTGATGACGATGACTGCGATGACAAAGGCGACGATGAAGATGGCGATGACGATAACGGCGGCGGCGACACTGATGACGGCGACGGCGATGACGACAACGGCAATGACGGCGACGACGATGACTGTGACGATGATGGCGGCGACGATGATCACGGTAGCGACGACTGCGATGATGACAACGGCAACGACGACGACGACGATGACGAGGCGACCACGAGGGCGACGATGATGACTGATGATGGGTAATAATGAATGATGATGATGATGATGATGATGATGATGATAGATGAGGAGGAGGAGCAGCAGCAGCAGCACCAGGACCAACACCATCAGCAGCAGGAAAAAGAGCAGGAATTACAGAAGGCAGAGATGGAAGAACAGGAGCAGAGAGAGTAGAGCAAAAGCAGGAGTGGGAGGAGGAGCAAGAGGTGGAGGGGCAGAAGCGAGAAATGGCAGATGACAAGGAGGAAGAAGCAAAGCAATGGAAGGTAGAGTAGCGAGTTGGTGAGAAGGTAAGAGGGCACAATGAAAGCAGAAGACAAGACTAGACAAGGCAAGAAGAGGTGTAGCGAGAACAAGGATATGAAGCAGGAGCAGCAGATTATAATGCCGGATAGACTACGAGATGAAGAATGTGGGTTGGTGATTACAAGAAAGAAACATCCAGAAACAAATCTATTCATGAAAGTGTGGGAAATTTAAAATAAAACAATTGGATCTGAAAGATGTCGAATCGGAGATTCAAGCCAAACAACAGTAACAATTGTTTTTCTGCTAAAGTGAACAATTTATTGCTCGCCAATACTGCCAACGTTCAACACAGTTTCACGTACACAAGCGATGTAACAATAACCTCGAGCTTAAAGTTTACCTCTCGGAAACAGTTTGTAATTTTCAACTACGAGGAAATCATCTCTGGACATTGAACAAACACGTCATCATAATTACGCCTGTCTGCCTTCCAGCTATCTGGATGCTGCCCACTTGGGAGGCTTACGGCCAGTGGCCTGCTTCTGGGGAAATAGACATCGTGGAGTCTCGAGGTAACTCTCTCTCTCTCTCTCTCTCTCTCTCTCTCTCTCTCTCTCTCTCTCTCTCTCTCTCTCTCTCTCTCTCTCCTCTCTCTTTCTCTCTCTCTCTCTCTCTCTCTCTCTCTCTCTCTCTCTTTCTCTCTTTCTCTCCCCTCTCTCTTTCTCTCCCCTCTCTCTCTCTGTCTCTGTCTCTCCCTCTCTCTCTCTCTCTGTCTCTGTCTCTCTCTCTCTCTCTCTCTCTCTCTGTTTTCATTTCTTTATGAGCAAGGACAATTTGTAAGAAAGGCAGAAATGCCTAAAATTTCATCCTTGATAAATAAAGAATCAATCAATCTCTCTCTCTCTCTCTGTGCTACATTTCGGGGCTTTCCTCGTTCACTCGCCAACCGCCACCCCTTTTCTTCATATTTCAGTCATTCTACTCAAGCGCACAATCAGTCCATTGAACAAAATTAATCTACAAACATTTCTATTTTCCCTGCATTTTAAATGTTGTAGACTGTATTTTGTAAGTTTTCTACCTGCCTACCATTTTATGTCCATGCCTTCCTACTCACTCCTCTCACCAGGCGTAATACAAATGTTCGCAAGGTGTGCACGCTTTGCTTGTATACCGCAAAAGCAGATCCCCATTTGATTTCTTGACGCTGTCTGGTTGTCAGGCAACATTAACTACCGTGACGACAAGGGGCAGAGTGCCGGAGTGGACAGCTTTGGGTCCACGCTGCACTTCGGGCCTGACTGGAACCAGGATCCCTATGAGAAGGCCCACAAGGAAGTGTGAGTCGCATTGCCTGCTCCCAGCAAGCCTGCCCAACCACGAAAAGAGTTTCGTGATGTAACATACACTTGCAAATGTCCTGATAAAAACCGCTGGCGCTGAACCTCCAGGTTTTGGCATTAAAAAACCCCCAATAAAGCTGTGAGGACCTTCAGTAAACCTGGAGAGATAAAAAATTGAATACAGGACGTTTCGTACCCTGGACGTTTCGTACCCTGGACGCAACGTACCCTAGTCGTTGTGTACCTCATTTAGTCGATTCGTACCTTTTCTACCCTAACCCTAACCCTAACCGGGTTAGGGTAAAGGTTAGGGTTAGGGTACGAAACGACTAGGTACGAAACGTCCAGGATACGAAACGACCCGCATCGTAAAAAATCCTTCTTTCTCCTTCACCAATGTTCTCGAAATTAATCCTCCTCGAAAATCTCCTCGAAATTACGTCACGTTATTCGACATCAAATGATCATGTCACACATTTTGCATTCGACTCTGTTGTAGTGTTTTCTTCGCAACACCAAAACTTTAAAAAGTCACTTTCTTTTCAAACCTCGAATCTGAAAATTTGAAACATTTAATCGGACCCAACTTCCAGTAAGTGTGCAAAATGTCAAGGAAATCCGTCTTGTAGTTTGTGAGATATCAGCCGTTAAGTCGGGACAGACAGACAGACAGACAGACAGACAGACAGACAAAAACCGCAGGCGCTGAACCTGCAGGATTTGGCATTAAAAAAATATATAAAAAGATCGGGTTCAAACCCGCAACCTCTCGAGAAAAGAGAGGGGAAAAACACACACAAAAAAACCCAGGTCGGGTTCGAACCCACAACCTCTCGAAAAAAGAGAAGAAAAAAAGTTTCAGCGCAGAATCGAACCTGTTCACTCATAACCAAGAGTCCAACGCTCTATCAGATATGCCATTGGAGAACTGATATGACTGAGTATTTGTAAAGCATTTCTAACGTTCTTTTCCGTAAACCTCCTTGGATCGTATTTCGCACTATAAATTGTAGAAAAATGGATGATAGTTCATGAAATTTGAGTGGTCTTGTACATTTTAGGATACTCAAGGTCTATTTCTGCCATATTTAATATCGATTCACTGCCATTAGGCCGCGCATTTCGCCATTCCGTCAACTGACATTTGAGGGGGGGGGGGGTTTCGAGTTTATGACCTAAAATAATCACTTTCTTTTCAAACCTCGATTCTGAAAATTTGATACATTCAATCGGACCTAACTTCCAGTAAGTGTGCAAAATGTCAAGGAAATCTGTCCAGTAGTTGTTGAGATATCAGCCGTTAAGTCGGGACAGACAGACAGACATACACACACACACACAGACAGACCGACAGATAAAAACCGCTGGCGCTGAACCTCCAGGTTTTGGCATTAAAAACAAAACATAAAGCTGTGAGGACCACCAGTAAACCTGGAGGGATAAAAAATCAAATACAGGACGTTTCGTACCCTGGACATTTCGTACCCTGGACGTTTCATACCCTGGTCGTTGTGTACCTCATTTAGTCGATTCGTACCTATTCTACCCTAACCCTAACTCTAACCCTAAACTCTCACCCTAACTCTAACCCTAACGACTAGTTACGAGACGACCCGTTTCGTTAAAAAAAAAATCCTTCTTTCTCCTTCACCAATTAGCTCCGTCGAGATCGAGTCAAACAGTTATCTTTTCCTACTTTCAGCAAAACAATGGCGCGTTGCTTACAAAATCTGTGAAGGACACGACTGTTTTTGGAACAGAAAGTTTGTTGTTTCTACAATGGCGACCTCCTGCAGTGTGAAGAACTGCCACAGTAGGCATGACAGAGAGAAAGATCTACGTTTTTTTGTCGTACCGCGTGTTGCAACGTGAAAAGGCAAGGAAATGCTGGATCTCACAACTCAAAGGCGCCGTGAGTGGATCAGTCAACTGAATGTCAAGAGCTGATAGATGATGGTGGCTTGAATCTAACTCTTGATTATATAAACGGAACACACTTCCTACCCCTGAGCTACTTGGGGAAAACGAACACGCAACAAAACACGCAAGCACGGGTAAACGAGTAACAAAAGGGTTTAATGTACCGATGGGCAACGGAAACAATTACAAGTATAAATTCTCCCTGACACCACTTCACCTTCACAGCATAAATCCCATCATTTCTCCAACACATCAACCTCCATCACACATCACACCATATGCAACATTTCAGCTCTGCATCACAAATCACCAACTCTACGCCTCCACAGTCCAACTCCAAAACACTACATCCCCACCATCTCAATCCCACACTCTTCTCCTTCACAATCCAAATCCCAAACACAGTCCACGTTCACAGTCCGAATTCAGTTCAAATCACATCACAATTCTCTGCACAAATCCCAAACCAGTCCAACTCATCAACCACTTCCCTTCCATAGTCCAACGCACTTCCCCTACACAGTTCAAATCACATGACAATTCCACAAGTCAGCCAGAAACTTCCAGGCCAGACGCCATACCACAAAATACTAGACCTGAACCAAACCCACCCCCCACCAGCCATGCCACGCCAACCCCGGCCAGGACCTGCAATAAATAAATGCAAAGAAATAACTACTTTTCCCCCATTAACAACCCAACAAACGAGCAGAAACTGCGAACATAACGAAACCGCAGGAGAACGAGACAACACTCACCCTTCGATCCAGAGCGTCTACTGACCAAGCCCACCATCCTATACTTCCTAAATAGTGAAAACCCCAAACACTGCACGAGAAAAATAACTAGCTCACTTGGCAGATGAAACAACTAAAAGAATCAACGGCATTGGAAAAATAACATCCAAAAGCACGAGAAATAATGGCCAAGCCCGGCAATACGACAGCATAGCTGTGCAGCACGTGCACGGGACACCTAGTCTTAATTTTCTCTCCAAAATATAATTAACTATTTCAAAAACATGATAACACCCCCGCAAAACCCGTGCAAAACAAATTGAAATCATCCCGTCGAACTAAAAGACAGACAAAAGTTTAAAGGCCCCACAGCCCCACCCGATGAACTTATTTAAAAAAACAACACTTTACTCTCGAGTCGTGACACTGAACCTGAAGTCACTCACTTTTGACACTAAGGCAGATCGATATGTTTGTTCGGATCACTTTGTAAATGGTAAGAATTTGTTATGTTTTGCGTTTTGTAATTTAACAAATACTAGAAAAGACGGAAAGAGAGTATGCAGGGGAGAAAGAAAGGCCAAGATGTCGCAGAGACTTACAACAGTGTTTTGTTCTGTTACCTGATTTGACTTTTTGATACTACAAAACAGCAATATCAATTGCATCAATATTCAATGTTTATTCAATCTGATTGGACTGGTACAAATCTGGGTCGACGTTTTGTGAATAGGCCTCGTTCGCAGCGACAAATTACAAGTGACCGTGAAATAGGACAGTGTACGATGAGATTTTACCCTGAGAGTAAACAAAATAAGTTTATTTCAGACCATTTACCTTTGCTGAAACTACTGTGTTCTGACAGCCATCTGGTTTGTAGCTTCGCACTTCTCGCACCCAACCACAGACGAAAGTCCTGTAAGCTCCCAAGCTCTTGTAGGCTACAAAATCCTCGCACGTGTATGCACTTTTGCCCAGCACAAAATATTGTACAATCCTGGCGTGGTTTATGTCCGGCAACTTATTTTTGTCGACAGACCACGAACTGTTTGGTATTTCATACGGATCTAGCCCATCAACATCAATAATCTTCTCGTAGTACCGCTTTTTTGCGTCTGCTGGTAGACGTTCAACATACGAAGAAGCCACTGTTTTGCTGAAAGTAGGAAAAGATAACTCTGTTTGACTCGATCTCGATTAGGCCACGCATTTCGCCATTCCGTCAACTGACCTAAATAAATCACTTTTTTTTCAAACCTCGATTCTGAACATTTGATACATTCCATCGGACCTAACTTCCAGTAAGTGTGCAAAATGTCAAGGAAATCCGTCCCGTAGTTTTTGCGGTGTCAGCCGTTAAGTCGGGACTGACAGACAGACACACAGATAAATTACGTCACGTTATTCGACGTCAAATGATCACGTCACACATTTTGCATTTCGCCATTCCCTCAATTGACATTTTAGGGGGGTGTTTTCGAGTTTATGACCTAAAAAATCACTTTCTTTTCAAACCTCGATTAAAAAAAATTGATACATTCAATGGGACCTAACTTCCAGTAAGTGTGCAAAATGTCAAGGAAATCCGTCCCGTAGTTTTTGAGATATCAGCCGTTAAGTCGGGACAGACAGACACACACACACACACACACAGACAGACAGACAGACAGACAGATAAAGTCTGTAGGACCTCCAGTAATCCTGGAGGGATAAAAACCGCTGGCGCTGAACCTCCAGGTTTTGGCATTTAAAAAAGAAGAAGAAGAAGAAGATCGGGTTCGAATCCTCCCCATCCCCTCACACTATCTCTTTCTCCCCCACCCATCATACCATCTCCCTCTTCCCCACCCTCCCCCATCCCCTCCCACCATCTCCCTCCCCCCCCCCCCCCCATCCCTTCCCACCATCTCCCTCTCCCCCACCCCATCCCCTCCCACCATCTCCCTCTCCCCCACCCCATCCCCTCTCACCATCTCCGTGCCCCCCCCCCCCCCCATCCCCTCCCACCATCTCCCTCTCCCCCCCCCCATCCCCTCCCACCATTTCCCTCTCCCCCACCCCATCCCCTCCCACCATCTCCCTCTCCCCAACCTCCTCCCACCATCTCCCTCTCCCCTAAGCCACCACTTCCACCATCTCCTTCTCCCCCACCCCATCCCCTCCCACCATCTCCCTCTCCCCCACCCCATCCCCTCCCACCATCTCCCTCTCCTCCACCCAACCCTCCCACCATCTCCCTCTCCACCTCGCCCCACCTTCTCCCATCATCTCCCCCTCCCCCACCCCCTCCCACCATCTCCCTCTCCCCCACCCCATTCCCTTCCACTATCTCCCTCTCCCCCACCCCCTCCCACCATCTCCTTCTCCCCCACCCCATTCCCTCCCACTATCTCCCTCTCCCCCACCCACCCATGCGATCATAGGACGAAGACCGACTGAAACTTGCGAGGGCCTAAAAGCTGGAGGGATAAAAAAATTACGATATTACGTCACGTTATTCTTCGACGTCACACATGCCAAAACTTGAGTCGGGACAGAGTTCCGTCCCTTGCAACACCAAAACGTAAAATCGTAAAGAAAAGTCACTTCAAAGTCAAATTTGGTCACGAAAAATACCCTAAGACCCCTTCCCAACCGCCCTCTGGGCCGATGCCAAAAAGCAAAGCGATCGGCGAAACGGGCTCG
>JAWQFJ010007789.1:22500-32659 GCA_034096865.1 Theodoxus fluviatilis
TGTGTCACAACATAACATAACATAACAAAACCAACACACCACACCGCACCGCACCGCACCGCACCGCACCGCACCGCACCGCACCAAACTACACCACACCACACCGCATCACACCGCACCGCACCGCACCGCACCGCACCACACCGCACCGCACCGCACCACATGACAGCAGTACATAACCCCACCCCACCCCTTGCCACCCCACCCACCCCACCCCACCCCACCCCACCCCTTCCCACCCCACCCCACCCCCACCCCATACCACAGCACACCACACCACACCACAGCACAGGACACCACACCTCACCACAATACACACCACACCACACTACACCACACCACACCACACCACACCACACCACACCACACCACACAACACAACACAACACAACACAATACAACACAACGCGATGTGACTCGACACAGTGCAGCACAGCACAACACAACACAACACAACACAACACAACACAACACAACACAACACAACACAACACAACACAACACAACGTTTTCTTCTATCTAGTCTAGCGTTTCCACACTGACTTTTTTTCTAGTCTAGCGTTTCCACACTGACTTTGTTGTCTTCTTTCTAGTCTAGCGTTTCCACACTGACTTTGTTTTCTTCTTTCTAGTCTAGCGATTCCACACTGACTTCGTTTTCTTCTTTCTAGTCTAGCGTTTCCACACTGACTTCGTTTTCTTCTTTCTAGTCTAGCGTTTCCACACTGACTTCGTTTTCTTCTCTCTAGTCTAGCGTTTCCACACTGACTTCGTTTTCTTCTTTCTAGTCTAGCGTTTCCACACTGACTTCGTTTTCTTCTCTCTAGTCTAAAGTTTCCACACTGACTTCGTTTTCTTCTTTCTAGTCTAGCGTTTCCACACTGACTTCGTTTTCTTCTTTCTAGTCTAGCGTTTCTACACTGACTTCGTTTTCTTCTCTCTAGTCTAGCGTTTCCACACTGACTTCGTTTTCTTCTTTCTAGTCTAGCGTTTCCACACTGACTTCGTTTTCTTCTTTCTAGTCTAGCGTTTCTACACTGACTTCGTTTTCTTCTCTCTAGTCTAGCGTTTCCACACTGACTTCGTTTTCTTCTTTCTAGTCTAGCGTTTCCACACTGACTTTGTTGTCTTCTTTCTAGTCTAGCGTTTCCACACTGACTTTGTTTTCTTCTTTCTAGTCTAGCGATTCCACACTGACTTCGTTTTCTTCTTTCTAGTCTAGCGTTTCCACACTGACTTCGTTTTCTTCTTTCTAGTCTAGCGTTTCCACACTGACTTCGTTTTCTTCTCTCTAGTCTAGCGTTTCCACACTGACTTCGTTTTCTTCTTTCTAGTCTAGCGTTTCCACACTGACTTCGTTTTCTTCTCTCTAGTCTAAAGTTTCCACACTGACTTCGTTTTCTTCTTTCTAGTCTAGCGTTTCCACACTGACTTCGTTTTCTTCTTTCTAGTCTAGCGTTTCTACACTGACTTCGTTTTCTTCTCTCTAGTCTAGCGTTTCCACACTGACTTCGTTTTCTTCTTTCTAGTCTAGCGTTTCCACACTGACTTCGTTTTCTTCTTTCTAGTCTAGCGTTTCTACACTGACTTCGTTTTCTTCTCTCTAGTCTAGCGTTTCCACACTGACTTCGTTTTCTTCTTTCTAGTCTAGCGTTTCCACACTGACTTCGTTTTCTTCTTTCTAGTCTAGCGTTTCCACACTGACTTTGTTGTCGTCTATCTAGTCTAGCGTTTCCACACTGACCGTTTTCTTCTTTCTAGTCTAGCGTTTCCACACTGACTTCGTTTTCTTCTCTCTAGTCTAGCGTTTCCACACTGACTTCGATTTGTTCTTTCTAGTCTAGCGTTTCCACACTGACTTTGTTTTCTTCTCTCTAGTCTAGCGTTTCCACACTGACTTCGTTTTCTTCTTTCTAGTCTAGCGTTTCCACTCTGACTTCGTTTTCTTCTTTCTAGTCTAGCGTTTCCACACTGACTTCGTTTTCTTCTTTCTAGTCTAGCGTTTCCACACTGACTTCGTTTTCTTCTTTCTAGTCTAGCGTTTCCACACTGACTTCGTTTTCTTCTTTCTAGTCTAGCGTTTCCACACTGACTTCGTTTTCTTCTTTCTAGTCTAGCGTTTCCACACTGACTTCGTTTTCTTCTTTCTAGTCTAGCGTTTCCACACTGACTTCGTTTTCTTCTTTCTAGTCTAGCGTTTCCACACTGACTTCGTTTTCTTCTTTCTAGTCTAGCGTTTCCACACTGACTTCGTTTTCTTCTTTCTAGTCTAGCGTTTCCACACTGACTTCGTTTTCTTCTTTCTAGTCTAGCGTTTTCACACTGACTTCGTTTTCTTCTTTCTAGTCTAGCGTTTCCACACTGACTTCGTTTTCTTCTTTCTAGTCTAGCGTTTCCACACTGACTTCGTTTTCTTCTTTCTAGTCTAGCGTTTCCACACTGACTTCGTTTTCTTCTTTCTAGTCTAGCGTTTCCACACTGACTTCGTTTTCTTCTTTCTAGTCTAGCGTTTCCACACTGACTTCGTTTTCTTCTTTCTAGTCTAGCGTTTCCACACTGACTTCGTTTTCTTCTTTCTAGTCTAGCGTTTCCACACTGACTTCGTTTTCTTCTTTCTAGTCTAGCGTTTCCACACTGACTTCGTTTTCTTCTTTCTAGTCTAGCGTTTCCACACTGACTTGTGCCCAGGTGCGGATTTCTGAGGTGCAGCCCTGACGCATCGTACGCAGTCCTCTCGCGAGGCCAGAGGCGCGTTTCGTTTCGAAAAGTTTTTTTAATGTTCAGAGCTGAGCGCTCACGGCGAGCGCCTGCTGGGACAGGTTCCCTGAGGAGAAAGGCCTGGGGCTTCCTGAGCGCCTGCGTGGACAGGTTCACTGAGGAGAAAGGTCTGGGGATTCGCGAGCGCTCAGCTCTTTTACTGTTTGAAATCCTTTTCGAAACGAAACGTGCCTCTGGCCCCACGAGAGGATTGCGTTCCCCAGAATCCACTCTGCCCCCACCCCACCCCACCCCACCCCACCCCACCACACCCCAATCCACCCCACCCCACCCACCACACCCATCACACCCCACCCCACCCCACCCCACCCCACCCCACCCCACCCCACCACACCCCACCACACCCCACCACACCCCAATCCACCCCACCCCACCCACCACACCCATCACACCCCACCCCACCCCACCCCACCCCACCCCACCCCACCCCACCCCCACCCCACCCCCACCCCACCCCCACCCAACCCCACCCCACCCCACCCCCCACCCCACCCCACCCACCACACCCATCACACCCCACCCCACCCCACCCCACCCCACCCCACCCCACCCCACCCCACCCCACCCCACCCCACCCCACCACACCCCACCACACCCCACCACACCCCACCACACCCCACCCCACCCCACCACACCCCACCACACCCCACCACACCCCACCCCACCCCACCCCACCCCACCACACCCCAACCCACCCCACCCCCCCACCCACCCATCACACCCCACCCCACCCCACCCCACCCCACCCCACCCCACCCCACCCCACCCCACCCCACCCCACCCCACCACACCCCACCACACCCCACCACACCCCACCACACCCCATTCCACCCCACCCGACCCACCCCACCCACCACACCCATCACACCCCACCCCACCCCACCCCACCCCACCACACCCCACCCCACCACACCCCACCCCACCCCACCCCACCCCACCACACCCCACACCACCCCACCCCACCCACCACACCCCACCCCACCACACCCCACCACACCCCACCCCACCCCACCCCACCCCACCACACCCCAATCCACCCCACCCCACCCACCACACCCATCACACCCCACCCCACCCCACCCCACCCCACCCCACCCCACCCCACCACACCCCACCACACCCCACCACACCCCACCACACCCCAATCCACCCCAATCCACCCCACCCACCACACCCATCACACCCCACCCCACCCCACCCCACCCCACCCCACCCCACCCCCACCCCACCCCCACCCCACCCCCACACAACCCCACTCCATCCGATCCCAACCCACCCCCAAACGCCTTCCTGTCTTCTGTTACCCCTCCGTCCACCTACCAGGCCACAGCCAGTCTCCAGTGGGCATCTGGGCCTGGACCTCCACTCTGCCGTTGCGAAGGTTGAAGCCCCTTGAGGACCGAAGGCGTGCGGACTGGATGGGGTTGACGGGGTTGTCTGGCGTCCCAGTGCGCTGACAGCCCCACCACTTGGCACCGGTGCACACGTCTGCAGGGCTGGAGCCTGCAGGGAGAGAACGATATATAGCCTCGCGTTGTGGAAAGCAACACGCGGCAGGTCTGGAGCCTGCAGGGAGAGAACGATATGTAGCCTCGCGTTGTGGAAAGCAACACGTCTGCAGGGCTGGAGCCTGCAGGGAGAGAACGATATATAGCCTCGCGTTGTGGAAAGCAACACGTCTGCAGGGCTGGAGCCTGCAGGGAGAGAACGATATATAGCCTCGCGTTGTGGAAAGCAACACGCGGCAGGTAAGGTGAAATGCACCAGAGCGGCCCGGGGCGCGCGCCTTATGCAACACGCGACAGGTGTCAGCAGGTTCCTCCTGTCGTCTGGGTTTGTCTCGTCTGCCTGCTTACCTTCGCCACGGAGGTTACGTTTTTCAGTCGGTTAGTTAGTTTGTTAGTTTGTTTGTTTGTTCGTTTGTAGGTAAAATAACTGAAAGAGCTTGAAACGAGTTCTGATGAAATCTGGTGCAAAGTCAGAGTTTCATCCAGGGAACAATCCATTAGATATGGGAGGTTATCAGTTGTATCGTTTTAAAACAGAAACATTAGCAGGAATGTTTCCCCTTCAGCGTGAGCCCAGTGCAACGCCGTAGCCGCAAGACAGTCTATCTTTAGCCTCCCCCTAGCCTCACGCGAGATCGAGGAGGCAAGCAAGCAGGTTTGAATGTCGACTGCTACGGTCACCACTTGTGACGTTCAGCATGTATAGTGGAGACTCTCCGAGTGCTGTCTAGGATTGGTTTGCAGTCATCGTCACAGTCTTTGTCCTAAATCTCATCGCCATCGTCACAGCCATCTCTAGTGCTAGAACTATTATCTCCACTTCCAAGGCCACCGCCGGCGCCGTCACCACCACCATTGTCAGTAGCATCATCACCACCACCATTGTCAGTAGCATCATCACCACCACCATTGTCAGTAGCACCATCACCACCACCATTGTCAGTAGCATCATCACCACCACATTGCCAGTAGCATCACCACCACCATTGTCAGTAGCATCATTACCACCACCATTGTTAGTAGCATCATCACCACCACCATTGTCAGTAGCATCATCACCACCACCATTGTCAGTAGCATCATCACCATCACCATTGTCAGTAGCATCATCACCACCACCAATGTCAGTAGCATCATCACCACCACCATTGTCAGTAGCATCATCACCACCACCATTGTCAGTAGCATCATCACCACCACCATTGTCAGTAGCATCATCACCACCACCATTGTCAGTAGCACCATCACCACCACCATTGTCAGTAGCACCATCACCACCACCATTGTCAGTAGCATCATCACCACCACCATTGTCAGTAGCATCATCACCACCACCATTGTCAGTAGCACCATCACCACCACCATTGTCAGTAGCATCATCACCACCACCATTGTCAGTAGCATCATCACCACCACCATTGTCAGTAGCATCATCACCACCACCATTGTCAGTAGCATCATCACCACCACCATTGTCAGTAGCATCATCACCACCACCATTGTCAGTAGCATCATCACCACCACCATTGTCAGTAGCACCATCACCACCATCATTGTCAGTAGCATCATCACCACCACCATTGTCAGTAGCATCATTACCACCACCATTGTCAGTAGCATCATCACCACCACCATTGTCAGTAGCACCATCACCACCACCATTGACAGTAGCATCATCACCACCACCACCATTGTCAGTAGCACCATCACCACCACCATTGTCAGTAGCATCATCACCACCACCATTGTCAGTAGCATCATCACCACCACCATTGTCAGTAGCATCATCACCACCATTATTGTCAGTAGCATCATCACCACCACCATTTTCAGTAGCATCATCACCACCACCATTGTCAGTAGCATCATCACCACCACCATTGTCAGTAGCATCATCGCCTCCGCCATCACTATTACAACCACCGCCACGTCAATCGACAATCACCATCACTGCCACCACAACAATAATCACCACCATCACGATTAGCACCACCACAATTACCACCACCACCACAATTAGCACCACCACAATTAGCACCACCACAATTACCACCACCACCACAATTAGCACCACCACAAGTACCACCACCATCACCACCACTACCGCCACCACCACAATAATCACCATCACCACAGTCATCACCACCAAGACAATTACCACCATCACAATTAGCATCATCACCAAAATTAGCACCACCATCACAACAAGCATCGCCACCACAGTTGGTACCACCACCACAATCAGCAACACCACAATTACTACCACCACGATCAGCATCAACACCACAATTACTACCAACACAATCGTTTCCACCACCACCACCACAATTACCACCACCACCAGACGACCTTGCCGTCACTTTATCATTCCCGAAGCGGTTTTCATCTTTTCGTCGTCGTCATCATCGATACTCTTATCCTTACTCTTATTGACACATGTACGACAAGTTTGTGGTCGATGATGTCAGTCGTCAGCATGAACCGTGGCACCGGCAACATCGTCATCATTGTTGCTGTCAGTTTCATCGCCTCTAAAACATGCTTCGGAACATGAATACTTTGGCGTAACAGTTATGTTATTTCGACGCAATTGCATCACGTGACCTCCACGTCTGTTCTGCCAGTGAGGACAATCTAAGTTCATGGAATCCAGATCTAAAGGCTGTGCTTGCCAGTCTTTCTCCGTCCCTCTCTGCAGCAGACGACGTACTTCCTTTAAGGGACAAGGAATACCTTCGGAGTTCCTGAATACTTCGCCCGGGGGCAAAAATCACCAGATACCAAATACTAGGATGATTTGAACTTTAGATCACTCAAAGTTCAAAGCAGCAATTCATGTTTGTTTGACAGCATATTTTCAGAGGCTTCATGATCTTATTTCGTACTAGTGACCTCAGGAGAACTGCATTTCGAACCAACAGCCTTGGCCGTGATATTGCCTTCAGAACACTTTGACGTACAGTTGGGCAGACAAAACAGCATATTGCTTTGGAGATCTAAGATTTTTACCTCTCACTCATGTAAATTTGAACCTGCACTACTTTGGCATTCATGCCGCTTTCAGAACATGTTGATCTACACTTGTGCAGACACGACACAAATCCTTGAGTGTTTTATCCACTGGGAGGTTTTAGGGTCGAATTTCTGTGTCAACCATGAGTGGCTGCCATGCCGATAAATCAAACCCTCTCAAGCATCGGTGTGGAGGCCAGCTTGTTTGGGCATGAGTCTCAATGTCAAGTGAGGGCCAGACTAAAATTACATCGAATGGCTGAAGCCACTCGATGTATGTCTCCCTTCATCTACTGGAGCCCCTGGTGCTGGGCTGTAGAGACCTGTTCCCGAAGCTCAGCCTAGAAAAGATGAGTGACGCTGCGTGTCTCATGGTGTTAACTCTTGGGATATGTTTGTCAACTGCAAACTTCAGTGGGTCGACTCAGAATTAAAGTGATTCTATGCAAACGCTGATCCTCGGTAGAGCAGTAGACAGCACTAGAGAGTCTTTGTGACGTTGAGGACCGGCAGACTGAATTTCCATTTGCACTAGACGGCAGACAGTTACTCAAACCCTTCAGCCACTACATGAATCTGGAACTTAATAACCCCACCGTGCTGAACAATGTCAAAGACTTAGAGATCCATGTATGTGTATGACGAAGGCAAAATCAGTTTCTTATGAAGTTGTACCATAATATGTTTATTCATTTGTTTAAGATATAACGTGTGTTAATGTATTGAAAATATTTTTACTACCTTTATTTATTGAATTCATGCAACGTTTCCTGAAATCCATACATATGTTATTGCTTTAAAAAGATGTCTTGATGATAAAATATGCTCACTTTAGCTCTTCTTTTCAAAAAGCGGCAGAGTATACGTGTAAACTCCAACAATTCTCGTCTGGATCTCAATGAGCTGCTGTCCGTCAGTACTCACCGTACAGGTCCAGAGTGCCACTGGTCAGGAAACCCTCCCCGTGGTTGTCTGACGTCAGAGTCTTCAGCAAGAGCAAAGAACAACTTTAATATCCATGGCACAGAACAACGCCATCTGTAACCTCAGCACAGAACAACAACATCTGTAGCCACAGCTCAGTTGCAATACGATCATTTGTTAAGGCAACATACATCCACACTTAACTTTTGAAGCAAAGATGCATCGTTAGGATCAGAGTCCATGAATCAACAGCAAAAACAGCAAAGTCCCCTTTGACAAGAAGCTGGTGGCAGCAGGCTTGCTTGTTGGACCGTTCGTGTCCGAAGAAGGCGATCCGGCACAGCAATTTATCTGTGAGTTCGCACATGGCCCCACAACCCCAGTCTGGAGGTGCAAAGTCTGTGGCAGTGGGGACACTGAAACTCGGTCGCTGCTGGTGTAGGTCGATGGCGCTGCTCTCTTACGGTGATGAGTTTTTGACGTCTGGCCTCATTGAAATGGGTGGCAGCTTGGTGGACCATGGCTCGCCAGCGTTCTCGATTTTCTGACCCATTCATCCAACTCCCTTGGTTTGATCATGCATCAGTTGAGATTGGCTTTGAGGGAGTCTTGTAGCGTTTTGGGGATCACCGTGGCGTCTCTTGCCACAAACAAATTCGCCATACAGTAAACATCTGGGCATGCGGTGTTCCTCCATGCTATTGACATGCCCCACCCATCGGAATTGGGCCTTGAGCATGGATTCGATGCTGGTGCATCCAGCCTGGTCCAGAACCTCCATGTTACTAATGTGCTCTTGCCACTGGATGCTTAGGATGGAGCGGAGTGCTCGCAGGTGAACTTTTTCCAGCTTTCTGACGTGCTTTCGATACAATATCCATTATTCACATCCACAAAGGAGGGAGGGGAGGACCACTGCACGGTACACTTCTTATCTTGGTTGACAGGCTTATGTTGTGTTAATTCAGCACCCTATTCCGGAGACTCCCCATCCATGCACTCACATACAAATGCATACGTTTCCATCTTCTCACACGTGTGCGCACAAGCGCAAAACACTTAGACACACACACACACGCACACACACACACACACACACACACACACACACACACACACACACACACACACACACACACACACACACACACTCACACACACACTGGAGCGTGCACGTGCGATGGACGAAAGCAATGAAAGTAGACGTACGGGTTTGATGTACAGGATGCCATCACGCACGAGCATGTTTTCTTGACCTGCGCCGTATTGCATCAATCCGTTAATACCTTTCGGACACTACCTGTGCTAGGCTAGTAACTGCCATGATCACGCCACGACTGGATTACTGCAATTCAGTCCTGGCGGGTCTTCCGGCAGAACAACTAAATCGTCTGCAACGAGTTCAAAACAGTGCGGCACGTCTGGTTCTTATGAAGGGCAAGTGCGATCATGTGACACCCCCCCTGAAACATCTACACTGGCTTCCCGTTAATTTCCGCTGCCAGTACAAAATTGCTGTTTTGGCGTACCGTCATTTTGATTCAACCCTTCCGGCATATCTTTCGGCCTCCCTTTGTACCTATCACCCTTCCCGTTCTCTCCGCTCATCAAGTGAAATGCTTCCGAAAATTCCAAAGCGTAGTACCAAGTCTTTCGAAGAGCGTAGTTTCAGTTTCATTGCCCCTAGTGTCTGGAATTCCCTGCCGGCTGGCCTACGTGATGCACCAACTATGTCCATTTTTAAATCTCAGTTAAAAACCCATATGTTTCGTCTTGGTTTTCTGTAACCTCCTAGGGTTTTTTCAAGTCCTGATATGATAGTTGTACGATTGTTGTGCTATGTAGTATAACTGACGAGTAACTGCATGTAAATGTGGCTATTCCCGCGCATTGAGTTCTTGCAAGAAATGCGCGTTATAAATGCTATTTTTATATTA
>JAWQFJ010007790.1:2500-7500 GCA_034096865.1 Theodoxus fluviatilis
AAGTCAAGTTTGGATTTCATGAGTCATTCGTCTTTAACAGGTTACACAGGGGTCATGGTGGGTCATAACACACACACCCTTCATCCATCCCTCCAACCATCACAGGAAGAAAGACAAGACACACCAGCGGGGACGTAGATGGATTTCTCAGGCTTCGTCTGACAGACGGCAACCCCCGCTCCACCTTTGCAGGCCTCCATACCCTGTTGCAGTGGGCTGCACAGGCCAATGCGGTACTCGTACTCGCCAACCTTAACCGAGTAGTCTTGGGACTTCTTGAGGGGCGTCAGGTCAAACTCGTGGTTGTAGAGTGAGTCCGTCACCTTGCAATCATGGCCAATGTCTTGCTGTGAATTGACAAAGAACAGGGTCAAGTGGTAGGAGGAGGTCATGACTTTGTTTGGGGTAGAAATGACTTCATGTATGAAGAGCTGACGAGGGGGAGGTCACTGAACAGCTCCAGCAGGTCATGGTTTTGGTTTGGAGTAAAACCTAGTTAACATGTACTCACTATCATCATCATTTTATTTTTTGTCCTTTTAAAAAATTGGAAATTATTTTCAGGGAATTTCGTCTGCCACCTCCTCCTCTGCCATCTCCTCCTCCTCTGCCTCCTCCTCCTCCTCTGCCATCTCTGCCTCCTCCTCCTCCTGCTGCTGCAGCCACTACCCTTATCACACCATTGACTCAACTAGCATCACTACCATCAAGAGTTCTTATGTCATGGACCATCACAGTTGGTCAACACTTGCTGCAGATCATGACACCTGGCAGCTCGTCATAAGCAGGGCCCTCGCCTCCTTTGAGAACACCCATAGGGCCTCCATGGAAGAAAAGCGAAATAGAAGAAAGAACCAGGCAGCTGCGACCGACCAGACCTTCCCCTGCAGCAAATGCGACCGGACCTGCCGATCTCACATCAGACTTCTAAGTCATGAGCGGGCCTGCAAAGGACATGACCTTCCAAATCTTTGTTAACCCATTATGACCTACAGCGTGTGATGAAAACGGCTTCCTAAAACCTGAGTTTTTGTCAGGAAAAAAACAAAAAGTCGACAACACTCATTAAACAATTTCTCTTCACTTCTACACTTACTAGAAACAAGAAGTACACCACTGTCAAATGTGACGTCTGCATAGCATCCGGTCTGAAAGGGAGATGTAACGCGAGCGTAGCACCCGGTCATTTTAAACGAAGCAAAGCCATGATGAGCGGCAGTGCGAGTTCTCCGACTCACCTTGACTGGACAAGCGCTGGGGGTCTCCCAGGAGAAGATGTACTCGCACGTGTCCGTCTCTTCCACGAACCGAGGACTCCTCTGCAAACAGCAAACACACTCTCACAGTCACAGTACTGTCATGATGATGATGATCATGATTGATTTTAATGATAATAATGACTGTGATAAAATTGATGATGACGATGACAACACCAACAAAGACAATAATGATGATGTCGACTATTATAGCTTAGAAAAATCTTTATTTTGTCTTCTTTTTCTTACTTCCTTATTGCAGACTCTCTCTCTCTCTCTCTCTCTCTCTCTCTCTCTCTCTCTCTCTCTCTCTCTCTCTCTCTCTCTCTCTCTCACACACACACACACACACAAATGCACAGGTACACACACCGAATGCATGCAAACACACACCAGCACACACATCTTCATGTAACACATATTTCAAACACTCACACTACCTAATGAAGGTTCTACATTTGAAACATTGCCTGCACGTTATGAAATGGAATGTCTACCAAGCCACACCTTTGTTTGTGTGCAAGCAAGAAAACATCAGCAAGTACAAAAACACAATGCCACAAATATGTGGCCTCTTCTCATGAAATGCAGAATAAGTCCTTAGAAAAAAATGTTGGAGCTGTTTAAATATTCAGAAAGAGGATGTAATTCTCTTAGGTTTGATATGACAATGATAGTTCAAGCCCCAAAAATCAAAAGTATACTTACTTGCCAAAAGAAGTTACCCCAACCATGACAATTTCGAGAAAATTGGGTTTAAAGTTCAGCAAAAATAGTTTGAGAAGGGTCATTAGAAAATTCAAACCACTTGTTACCATGTTTAAGGCTTCATTTTGGTCAAAAGACGGAGATATCTGATACACTAATGTACAAGCTATGCGATTTTCCAAAACAAAGGTAAAATTCACCCAGATGGAAAACCTACAATTGTTAAAGGTCCTAACTCAGAAGGAAGCAGTTTAACTTATCCACCATTCAATACAAACGTAGTCACACGTTGCTGCATTGCTGCACAACCCACCTCAATGGCGGAGCACAGGAAGTTGATGCGCATGCTGCGCAGGGCTTGGCTGGGAGCGCCCTTGTGACAAACAGTGCCGCCCTGGTAGCGCAGTGTCACCGAGCCATCAGCCGCCAAGGTGGGCTTGGACTGGATGTACCCCAGGCTGTAGGACTCCTCCCCATGCTGGCATCCGCCCACAGCCCCCCCTGTCATTGGCAACAGCCACGTCTTCATTGGAATGGGTTGGGATGGCAGATCAAATGCATAGTGATCATAAGATAGAGATGGAATGAAAGACTGCATGTAGCCGACTAAAACACAACCATACATATGTCACAGTAGAAATGGCAATTTAGTAGGATTTGCAATCCTACTAGGAAGAATGGAAATTTCCATTCTTACTAGTAAGAATGGCAATTGCCATTCCTACTGGCGTTTTATCAGTAGAAATTGAAATTGCCATTTGTACTAGTAGGAATGGAAACTTTCCATTCTTACTAACCCAGTTGAAACAACAATTCAGTAGAAATTGAAATCGAAGTTTGGATTTGTTCTCATGTTTTACTTATTGAACAACTGTTCGGTTTGTAACCAGAACATGGATTTGCGCATTGACTGTGATCATATGAACACTTTTTATAAACACTTTTAATGAGACAAAAAAACAACAACAAAAAGCACTTTTATGGCATTATAGCAGTTATTTCTACTTGGTGAACACAAATCTGATTGACTCTTATAATAACTGCACTGAATACTGGCTGCATGTTTGAACACTGCTCCTGAAACATTAAAAACAGCTCTACACATTGAGCCAAGAACACTTTTTTAATGAAAACTTGTAATGAGACAAAAAATCAACAAAAACACTTTTTATGGCATTATAGCAGTTATTTCTACTTGGTGAACACAAATCTGATTGACTCTTATAGTAACTGCACTGAATACTGGCTGCATATTTGAACACTGCTCTTGAAAATTAAAAACAGCTCTACACATTGAACCAAGAATACTTAAGTCTGAAATTTGATAGGGACAAAGTCACATCAACCATGAAGGATGAAGGACAGACGTCACAGAGACATAATTTTTACAGCCTTTTGGAAAACCATATCAGCAGTCGTGCAGCAGCGAAAAAAGACAATTTCGTGTTTAGCCAGGAGAGATACAACAAGATTGAGAATGCCCTTTCCATGGGAAAAGGAAGCAAGTGCAGCGACGGAGCGTACTTCAAATTCCGCTGTCAGAAGCAATTCAAACTGCAGCGTGTAGGTTCCAAGGACATTGTGTTTTGCATCAAGACAAAGTGCCCATTGGTGACAAAAGATGAGCTGTTCAGCACCATAGCCAGATGCCATGCTCGTGTGGGCACGGGGGACGGGATAAAACATGGACCGAGGTCAAGGAGAACTACTCCGGTGTGAAGCATGGAGCAATCGACGTGTTCTTGAAAACGAGTACAAGTTGTGCACAACGCCAGGTGCCGAAGCTCTTGCCATTGGGAAAGCCTATGATTAACTTGTGCTTTCTGCTCCGTGTCCAGATAGATCTTATTGATTTCCGGAGTAGGCCGGATAACGACTTCCAGTGGGGGATGCATGCCAGGGATTGCTTCTCCAAGTTTAGCTGGGCATACGCCAGTCAAAGTCATCTGCAGAAGTGGCAGCCCATCTGTTTGACCTGTATTGCACCTCTTAACGATGTTGATCCACATGATCTCCCAGAAGTGACCTTAATTCAGGCATCATGAGCATCAACAAGATGGCAGAACAAAGCTGTGGCAAGGACAGTTTGCCAATGCAAGGATCGAGCTTGTCAAACGAAAAGATGTCCATGCAAAGGCGCAAAACTCTCCTGCTGTACCAAGTGTCACCCAAAGGGCACACAGTGCAAAAATGTAGAGAGCTGATTGTGGAAGTATGCCAGTGTCTGTGATGGTTGTGGAAGTGTGCCAGTAATTGTAGAAGTATGCCAGTGAATGTGGAAGTATGCCTGTCTGTGATGATCGTGGAAGTATGTTGTGATGAGATGGGACTGCTTATTATTTGTTTATTGATTTTGAGTTCATCTTCTTTATGCTGATACCTTTAGCTTTATTAATAAAGAGAGTGTCATCTGATTGATACGCTGTGTGTACACACAAAATGCGTGTTGTTTTATATCTGAATGACTGCTTTAAATCAAAGACAAGAACAAAGCCGCAAGACAATCAAATATGTCAAATGAGTATACTTTTTAAAAATATGTCAACATTTTCTCTCTCCTAAATCAACCATAACAAACATTTCATTGCACACAATTCATAATGACACGACACAGATCACCTAATGTTACCTCATAACTGTTAATTCGAGTTAGCACGAGACAGAATGGAGAATTTCAATTTCTACTGAATTGTTGTTTCAACTGGGTTAGTAAGAATGGAAAGTTTCCATTCCTACTAGTACAAATGGCAATTTCAATTTCTACTGATAAAACGCCAGTAGGAATGGCAATTGCCATTCTTACTAGTAGGAATGGAAATTTCCATTCTTCCTAGTAGGATTGCAAATCCTACTAAATTGCCATTTCTACTGTGACACATACACACACATGCACACAAATATGCACAAAACACACACACACACATATGAACATGCATACACACACATGCACGCATACACACACACACACACTCACAAACTGACACAAAATCACATACATGCTCACAACTCTCTCTCTCTCTCTCTCTCTCTCTCTCT
>JAWQFJ010007793.1:0-15000 GCA_034096865.1 Theodoxus fluviatilis
AGAAACACACCACAAACTGTCCTGAAACCCCCCCCCCCCCATCTCTCCACACATCCTTCATCTTGCCCCTCCCCCATCCCACTTCCACATGCACATTCTTAGGAACAAGACATCTGCAGACCTCTGCAATAGATTTGCATATATGAACCAATGTCAGTGTTTCCATTTTACACAAGTATAATGACACCAGCATTTATAAATTCACTCCCTTTATCATTGAACTTTTCAATATTTTCTCTCTTTTTTGCAGGAATATACACAAGCTTAATTATACTGGACAGATAAAAAGTGTAATCAACAAAGTCTGGAAGCAAATCATTCAATCTCTGATGATAAACATGCCTTTTTGCGAGCAAAATGATATGATTGATGTTTGCATTTTCAGTTAATTTTCCAAAAAGTATCTCAAGTTATGTAAAAGTTACTTCTCTATCATATTTTTTAATGACATCACTCAATCTTACCCACAGGGATCTGCTGTATTTGCATCCATAAAAGAGATGACCTATTGTTTCAACTTTAGTCTGACAAAAAGTGCATAGTTTAGTCTTGGTGAGCTTCATCTTATTAAGTAGACTATTGACTGGCAGAATACGACGAGTCTCACCTCTTGACAAGATTTAACAAGCAATTGGTAATAAATCTCCCAGGGCAAGTAAATTTTTGCTAGTGTATTTTCCCACGTTTTTTGTGCCGTAGGAATACATGTATTCTGCAGCATTCCATAGAAGAATCTAGCCTTTCTCCTATTATTTGAAAGCAACAATGCTCTAATTGGGAGCTCGAGCTGTTTTTCCTAAGTACGAATATCTATTTGCTCAATTTCCTGCTTCCATTCCCACGGAATTATTTGCAGTAGTTTAGCATACTCAAGAAAGTGACCTTGAACTTTAAATTCTAACTTCTCAAAGGATTTAAATGTTCTGTTATGTTTAACAATGTCTTTGACAGTTTTTATCCCAACATCAAACCATTTTCTTAAGAAGTAACCGCTGTCAGCAAATTCTGCGTTATTCCATAGCGGCCGCTGCAAATAACTTCCAGTTGCTTTAAGCTTATTTCGAATCAAAAATATATTCCATGCCATTAACACTTGCTGCAAGAAAGGATTTCTTATTTTGTCGACCACTATTTTCTTGAAATATCCCTCCGTTTCCATCAACACTTTGACATCCACCCGCTTACAGGAAATATTGAGAGCAGGGGTTTGGACCAATCTGCTCATCCATGTCAGTTTTAATGCATCATTGTATTTATTTATGTCGATCATTTTAGACCCCCTTTGTCATAGTCTAACATAAGAGTTTCTCTTTTTATTTTATATATTTTACCAGACCAAATGAACATATAGAATTCATGTCGTATCTTCTTCATGAAACTGTCTGGTGGTCTGGGTAGATTTATAAGATAGTAAGTAAGTTTGGAAAGTGCCAATGCTTTTATCATCAGGATTTTACCGAATATTGTAAGATTCCGCCGCCTTCGTGTACTCAGAAGTCTTAAAAAATTGAAATACCTCCTAAAATTTAATTCTACCATTCCATTTAAATATGATGTGAAAAATATTCCTAACACTTTAAAAGGCTCATCAGTCCAATTCAGATCTACCTCTATGCACAAGCTTTCCGTAGAGTTAACTTTTGCCCCAATCCAGGTTGCCTTAGTTTAAGGATTGATTTTTAATCCAGACATTTCTTTGTATAGGTTTGAGGTGTAGAGGGTGGCTTCCAATGATTTTTCCGTTCCGTCCAAAGTGAACTCGGTGTCATCAGCAAACTGGTTAATGATATGTTCTTTTTCATGTATGCGAATTCCTTTTATGCTTTTATTTTTATATACCAAGATATTAAGGACTTCAGCGCAGAGGAGATAAATGTAGCATGACAAAGGATCCCCCTGACGGGTTCCACGCACTATTGCAAAAAATTGGACCCAAGACCATTCTGGAGTACACACGCGTTTGCACCCTTTGTTAAAGTTCGAAACCAATTAGTGATTGAAGTTCCAAAACCAAAACAAAGGAGGCATTCCTCTGCAAAATTCCCAGACACAGAATCAAAAGCTTTTTCAAAATCAACTAGGAGTAGGAGCCCTGAACTGTGCTGTTCTCTTGTTTCGTATAAAATGTCATAGACTGTCCGGATGTGTTCTACTATGTATCTTCCTTTTATGAAACCTTTTTGCTCATCAATTATTATGTGGGGTATCATTTTGTTTAGTCTGTTAGCAATACAAGATGAAGCTAGCTTATATAATACATTCAGAAGTGATATAGGACGCCAGTTTTTCAAGCGAGTTCTATCGCTATCATGCTTGGGTATACAGGTAATTATTCCCTGTTCTGGACAGACGACAATTCCACTCTTTCATTCGCCTCGCTAAAGCTTCTGAGAATAAAGTTGCTCAGATCCTTCCAGAAGAATTTAAAAATTCTGCACTAAAGCCATCAGTCCCCGGCGTTTTATTATTTGACATTGATCTAAGAGCATTTGTGAGCTCACCAAAAGTCAGAGGACCTTCTATCTCAGTCAATGTTCGGCCATTTTAAACTGACACCCCGTCCTGCCAGATTTTCATTCTTCCATCCTCTCTCTCTCTATATATATACAGTTTCATAAAATTTAGCTTGGGCTGCGAGTATGTCGTTTTGAGCTGTCAGAATATGTCCGTCATCAGGGCTCAAAAAGTATGAAGTACATTTTCCCCCTTCCTCTATCTACCTAGGTTTTGATCTAATTATAACGCCTCTCCGTTTTTCCTTTTTCAATGATTCTAATTCATTTTTTGCGTCTCTAAAAGTTTAAGTTTGCCACTGATATTCTCTACACTTGCTTCCAAGTCTGCCTCTAAACATCTTATGCTTTCTATCAATTTCATTTCCTCTTCCTCTTTTTCTCCCTTGCGTTTGTTTGAGTATTGTAACGTTTTTTGTTGGATAATCATCAATAGATAGTCTATAAATGTACTCAGTGGTATTGTCAACTGCAATTCCCACGAGAAAATCTGCATGAGAGTCTCCGCCTGTATGGTGTTGGCGCATATTCTTCAATAGTTTCCATAATCAAATCTTTTACCAGATCAACATAGCCTGCATCTTTTAGTAATGAAGCATTGAACTTCCAAAAACCTGGTCCTCTCTTATGCCCGAATGAGAGAGACATAGTAATCAAGGAATTATCTTATCTATATCCTACATCAATTTGTGCATCATTCAGCATCTGTGCTATACCACTCGTACAAAAGAAAAAAATTCAATCGAGCTTGCTATTGGAATTTTGCAGTTCTCCATGTGAATCGTTCTGCATCCGGATGAATTGTTCTCCATACATCTATCAGTTCGAACCTCTCCATGTTGTCCAATAATACATTTCTAGCTAATTTATTATTAAGCCTAACATAATTCTTACTATCTTTCTTTTGATTCAATTTCAAGTTCCAGTCACCTTCTAGAATAATTTCATGATTTCCAATATCATCAATATATCCAAAAAGGGTTGCAATAAAATAAAGGTTTATCATCATTTGGCCCATAAACATTTCCTAATGTTATTCTCTTGTCTTTAAAAGACAAATTAACTAAAAGAAAGTTACCATCTGGATCTAGAATGAAACTATGGATTTTGAAATCAAATTTGTTATTAATAGGGACTGCCACACCTCTTGCCCTGCTAGTACAAGGAGCAATCAATCCTTTAAAACCACATTCAAGGAGCATTCTGCTGGTAGTGTCTTTGTCTATGCGAATGTCTTGAAGTATTATTACCGAGGGACCATAAGCTCTTAAATGGTTCAACACATCTCTTCGCTTCAGCGGATCAGCAAGTCCCCTACAATTCATAAATGTTAAAATCAGACATAATAAATGGTAAGAATTCCTTTTTTGCCGACTGCATTTCACTTCCCAGTGGTGTCTCCAACGATAGCTGAACCACGTAACTCGGAACAAGAATGCGATGCCAAGTGTAACAAAACCCCCAAGAATCATACAGACACATCCAGATTGCCATAACCAAACATATGTATCAATCAGACCCTCTGCATTCATTTCTTGGCCCCAACCCCTAATTGTACCTCTTCTCTCTCCCCCTTCACCCCCCACCCTACGCTTCAACCCCTCTTTCCCCATATCGTCGTACAAAGAAAGAAAAAAAAGTTAAACGAAACGAAAACTCCACACAAAACACATACAAAACATTCAACGAAAAATTTGAAAAGGTGTGAGTAACACTCTCAGGGCTGAGCACAAAACCCAGCCTCGCAAAATATGTACCGTATGTCATCTACCACAACAGTAAAGTCAATCACGTTCAAAAGATATCTTGCAACACTAAGTACGCAATGCTTCTCAACACAGCTCTACATTTGCACAACATGACATATTTATAGGTTTCTAATTAACCCGTTTTGATTTCCTAAAATCCGGGGTGGGGGGATGGGTGTGTGTGCGTGTGTGTGTGTGTGTGAGTGTGTGTGTGTGTGTGTGTGTGTGTGTGTGTGTGTGCGTGTGTGTGTGTTTCTCTGCGTCATGTATGTATCAGCAATCAGTATTAATTAGTAAATAACTTAGTGCTTTCTCACTTTGAAGTTAATGCTTTTTCATTTTCCTGCCATCTAATATATCATGTTTTTATCACATTTAATTTTTGTTTTCTTTTTTCTCCTTGCTCAAAACTAAATATGCCTGTATTAGCCATACATTTTTATCTCCTCCTTATTTATAGTTTCGGCACGAACAGATGCAGAAGTGCAGGTCATTGCAAATGAGCGTTGCACCAAATCAGTTCCCATGCACTACATAGAAAAGAATCATCAAAAGCGCGTGAAGGAGAAAAAGATCACTTACCAAGGCTTCTTTTGAACCTTGGGAATAAAAACAGGCCAGTTTCCTCTGTAGCCACTCCCTGCTCCAAGCACACTGTCCTTCTAAACCGCTATCTCATGTCCCTCAGTCTCTACACGTATTGCTGGTCCCACCCTGGGGAGCGGCTGCTTCCACCTGCAAGTGCAGGGAGCGCAGTAGTTCATGCCACTCTCATTCATTCAGCAGGTTAGATGCTGGAGTGAAAGAAGCTCTCGGGGCAGATCGAGAGCGCGGATGTTGTCCAGTCTCCTAGGGTCGCCCAGAAAATCCAGCATTTTGATTCCCTGTACCAAGGGCCGGAAAATCCTGGCTATTCCTCTGGACCCAAGGCCCCTGGACAAGAGAGACGTCCTGTCGTGCTTGAACTCCACTGGCAAAGGCTTTGACATTTCTGAGGTCGTGAGGAAGTCCCGACTCTATCCTTGCCTGGTGTATACGACGACTCAGTCGATTATCTCCTGGAGGGGAATTTCGTATTCTCTCATGCTGTTGCCGCATGCCTCTACCATTTCTCTGGTAGGACGCTTAATCTCTTCTCCCCCTTTCCTTGTAAAGCCTCGATCTGTCTGTACCTGCCCTTCCTTGATCGTCGTCAAAGTAGTCGGACAGCTGAGTGTTTTCATCGATCTTGACTACTCTGCCACTGCACAATCGGGCGTAGATGGTACCATCTCTCGTCCACGCATTTTTTGGTCCCGCCTTTCCTGTTACGACTCCCAGCAGCCGTACAACAATTAACTCAATTAATTAACTCAGATGACTTACATTCTAAACGTTTCATCTCTATGCATATTAGCGGCAGTTTACCAGTGTCCATTGAGAGACGTCCTTCATTCGAGAAGATGTGCAAGCTGCACGTCTGGCAAGTTCCGGATATGGACCTCTCGTCTTTACAATACTTAGCATTACCTTCACTCTTCTTGTGGACAGAGAGAGAGAGAGAGAGAGAGAATGAGAGAGAGAGAGAAAGAGAGAGAAAGAGAGAGAGACAGTGAGAGAGAGACAGAGAGAGAATGATATATATATAGATATAATATATATATATATATAGAGAGAGAGCACATCGACAAATCCAAGATACATTACAGAAACAGCAAAATTGTGCAAATATTCTTTGATATTAGCCATACACACACATACACACATACGCACGCACGCACGTACGCACACACACACACAATATATATATATATATATATATATATATATATATATATATATATATATATGTAATAGAACCATGCAAACCCGATCTATGCGTAGTAGACCCCCCACCTCAATTCCGTTGTCTTTATCACTGAGATTGCCAACCCATTAGACACTTTTGTGACAAATGCTATCAGCATCAATTCCACAAAGGCATGCCTTTTAATTGACTTTTTCAAACATTCTTCCTTTCATATGGCAATCAATATTAGTAATACATGAGCAGTCAGTCCACTAGGGAGGTAAATCTCGACGACTCAAATTATTTCAAGCCAAATATACAAAAACAACTGACGAAATACTCTCAAATGAATAAAATTATAACTAAATTTTTGGATAGATGCTCTTCAAAGCAATCTAGACAAGTCGTGTGCCCCAGCATATGTTCAAGGAACCATGCTTGTAAGTATAGGGCACGCATACGGTCATTCATTCATCCATCATTCCATCCATCTGTGCATCCGTCCATCCGTCCATCACCTACCCAACGGTCATTTTCCATCCATTTGTCCGTCCGTCCGGGCGTCCGTCCATCCATTTCTCAACTCACCCACGAAGCCATCAAAAGCCATCCTGCCGCTTGCTACCGGCTCTGAATCACGCCTGGGAATACGGCAGTATATCTTATTGATCTTCTGTTTCACAGTCAGGAGCCTGATTTGACCTAGAGAGGGAAAGGTCTCGTATGATGATGGCGATGACATCATGTCGCCTTTTTGTATTAAAAAAGTAATAGCGAATATTTTATCTTTTTTTTAACCCACTCTCTGCATACCATATTGCCTCGTTGCTCCAAAGTCGGACTCAAACATATCCTTCAGCACGCTAAATGATGTCTGTCAGTGAGAGAATTTAGAAAGATAGATGGACTAGGCTTCAAAGTATATATCATCATCATCATCATCATCATCATCATCATCATCATCATCATCATCATCATCATCATCATCATCATCATCATCACCATCATCATCACCATCATCAACTTTTTGTAATGCTCTGTTTCTGATTGAAAATCACTCAAAGCACACAATGAAGGTCTGAAATGTTTTTGTTTGAAGATATGTGTCTTGAGCTGTCGTTTGAAGTCTTTTTGCGAGGAGCACCATCTGAGGGCCTCAGGCAAGGAATTCCACACTGTTGGCCCAGCAGACGAAAAGGCTATAGAGCTGAAGGACCTCTTGGACGAAAGTCGAGGCCTTAGAAGGGATTGTGTGCCCGAGCACAGGTTCTTGGCAGGTTTGTATAGTAGAATGATGTTCTGAAGATAGGAGGGGCCCACTGAGTGGAAGCAAGCATGAGTGAGAACTCCCAACTTGAACCTAACCCTCTTTGTATGTTACGTAGGGCGACGGAAAAACAGAATTGCAAGTGTTCGTTTGAGTATGAGCAAGTCAAGAATGGGTTTCCCTAGTGATTTGCCTCGTACGAATCGCTTAGAAAGAGTGGCTCTATTCATTTTTCGCAAGGCATAGAGGCACTTAGTAAGTAGTCAAAGGAAGCGCCTTTCATGTTGAAGCCCAGTAAAGGGAAGCGCGCAGGTGTGGACCGTTATCTTAACAGCGCGTCTTCGCTTGCAACTAATTACAGGCAAAATCAGGATGTAAGTGTCTTAACCAGCGCAGTGTACATAAACATTCACTGGGATTGAATGAACGAAAGGGACATTTACCGTTATGGGTTTACACACATCGCTGCAAGATTCCCATGTGCTTAGCAAGACATGATTCCCAACGCATACACACACACCCCACCCCCACCCCCACCCCCAACCCCCCATGTTTATCAAAGAGCCATGTGTAGTTTACAAACGGCACAGCGAAGCTCACCACCCAGTTGCTTGATGGATCAACAATGTATCATAACAGTGCACCTTTCTACAGCAAAAACATCGTTTTGACACGATCTGCAAAGTTGTGACGTGCATAAAAAAGCTTGACCCCTTTATCTCTTCTATTTACTCAGTTCCCTCTTATTCGGGTGTGCCTTTCCCGCAAACTTCTGAGAACCATTGCACCAAACACAGACGTGGTACAGAACGTGCAGCCAGAATGATGAAAAGAGTGAAGAAGACGGAACACATCGGCCCAGTACTCACAGATCTGCACTGGCTACCTGTCTACAAGCGAGTTGTCTTCAAGATCTGCACACTCGTCTACAAATGTCTCAAAGAGGAAAATATGTCATCGAACCTCCTGCCAAGGGGAAATGCAGCTGGGTCGTTCTACACCAAACGCCTTCAAACACTTTCATAGCGTGAACTGCCTAAGTGCCCATTTAGTGCAAGTAAAATGCGACTGTCGGCGATTGAAATGTCCATCAGCAAGTATGCATCGAAGGATATGAATAGCCGTGGAATTAGAAAGAACCCATTTCCTTCCCACGATCAGGCGCTACTAATTTCTGAGGAAAGGAACATATTTGCCGTCTCCGGTCAGGAGAGGACAATGACTTTTCACATATGTGACAACAGAGGAAATCTACCTCTTTTTTATTTACCATTGATTAAATTATTATGCAAAAGCAACGGAAAAACAGAGCTGTAGCTGCGGTTGTGTATACAGAAGTTGGCACAAACTGCTACCGTGACAATCTTGTAGATAAGGGTCGCACGCCTCCTCTCTTCTTTCTTTGCCGAATGACACATGAGCACTGCTCTTGGCATCGGTCCGAGACTAGGTCGACACCCCTGCTATTGTGGCAGCAGCAATGTTCTGCTTTCTCTCCTCAGCGGCGGAAGCGCGCGAGTGGTATGGCATGACAATGCAAGCGACGTATTGCATTGGCATCGACACCTTTATGTGCGGGGTGCTCAGGCTGCACGCTGCACAGACTGGACGGTTTATCTGTGCTTGAACTGTAGTGCCTGCGGCTGCGAGGGCGAATGGAATGAGAAGAACGTTGTTTCCTGAAGAACCAAAAGAAACTGCGCTAAAAATACAAAGGATATAATGCACAACGTTTTCAGGTGTTGACATAAAAAATGTGTGTGCGTGCGTGCGTGTGCGTGCGTGCGTGGGCTCGAGAGAGTAAACTGTGTTAAACATTGGCAAAGAATGGGTACCAGTGGTAAATAAGCAGAAAAAAGTATTATATAAAAAACCCATAAACATTGTTGTTTGATATTCTCGTCCCTGGTTACCTAAGAAAACAACGCAGTGTTATGCATTCCGATCGAAAAACCGGCTATCTAGTGGTTGGCACGTAGATTTTGTTTTTAACTTGTGATTACTTTGTTTATTACTGTCAAAGCTGGTTTAGGTGGAACATGACTCAAGGTACCAGCAGACAGTATTAAAAAAATAAAGAATTCCTTCCTCAGTCACTACTCTTATTGAACAAAAACGCCACAAACAGGATGATTTATGCTTTTCAAATACAAGCTTGCTCTTATGCAGTCATTTGAACTCAAATGATGACAAGAATACAATTGTTACAAAATTCCCCCTCAAATGAACACTCTCAAATAACAATAAATCTCAAAAACGAAAATCAATTCACGATTGTGATCAAATGGACATTTAAGTTTATTAAGTCCACAATGGCATACGAATTGTTTTGTATCTGATCTCCGTGGATTCAGAGCTGCTCTCTTATCAGCCCGAAACCTCGCCCTAAATTGTTGTGAACATCTCGCACCCGCGAAACGACGAGGCAACACCGAAAAAAACACCACACAGACTTTCGGCGGGGACATCATATTCACCAAATGGGTCATGAATAACGCACGATAAACAGGGCTGAGAGAGCATGGATGGCTGGAAGTCAACTGCCTGTAGTAGCAAATAGACAGTTTGGCAGCCATCGGACCGTGCCCGTATCAGCATCGCGTCTAGGTGTGTGGAACTCAGGGCAACATGGCGACACGCCAAAATTACTATTTCATAAGGTCAGGGTCAGAGCCCACCAAGCAACCAAATATCTTCAATCAATTCTCAGAATCAGAGAGAACGATTCCAGCTCACGTTTCCATTGTAGAACGCGGTAAAACACGGGCAAAACAAAACAACCCCTGCGATACACTGACTCCGTTTGAATAGAGGTTGTGGACGCTTTGGTAGATTCTGGTTTTTGAAGAAGTTGAATGACTACTAGAGACAACGTTAAAGAACTCAACGAATGTTATGCAATTCTGTGAGAAACTCTTTCCACTGGAGTCGCTCAGTGCTATGGCCAGAATTTGTATTGACAGACCTAACAGCATGTCGCTAATGGACTTGAACAGCGTGTCAGGAAATGATTCCAACTCTTTTGCAAGGAAGCCGCCCTGAGCAGCTTCTGTCAGCGAATTTGTGTTGTGGAAAGAAGAGAAAATGTTAAAGAGGTGCGAGAAAGTTTACATCTATTCGAGAACATCTGGATATCGTCATGCAGAGGCAGGAGTGAAATGCATACTAAAAGAAGGGCTTTCGCTGATGCAAACACACACAAAAGGAGATCACGCCAAAAGAAGCGTGCCTGTAATAACACACCTTTTCCTCCATGCCGATCCTAATGATGAGTTCAGCACCCCTGCGTTGGAGGTCTCCCTACACCGCTCATAAAGGGCGAATAGCAAGGAAAGTCGAGACTGCTCTTATTCTAAACAGTTCAGGTGATTTTGTAGTTAATAGTTCGACATAGCCCACAAAGGATGATAGGCCCTAATGCTTATCCCCATCTGGAGATCAGTGCATTCGCAATCGGGAGTAGTGAAACTAGAACCGTCTGTGTTTCTTTTTCGTTTACTCAGCAATACACAACAGACAGAAAATATGTTTGCGGCATTAAAGTTGGAAAAATAAGGACGTATATAAGTAACTGCAGCAATGAGAAGCAAAAGATACTAATTTTGAAGTAATATCAAGTAGCAGCATCCAAAGAGGAAGAAGAAGAGTAAGAAGAAGAGGAAGAAGAAAAAGAAAAAGAGGAAAACGAGGAGGAGGGACAGAAGGAGCAGGAAGAGCATTAAGAGGAGGAGGAGGAGGAGGAGGAGGAGGAGGAGAAGGAGGAGGAGGAGAGGAGGAGGAGGAGGAGGAGAAGGAGGAGGAGGAGGTGGATGTGAGGGGGGGGAGAGGGGGGGGGAATAGGGAGGGCAGGATGAGGAGGAGTGGCGGGGGAGTGTGGAGGGGGGAAGAGGAGGGGCAGGAGGAGGAGGAGAGGAGAGGAGGATGAGAGAAGGAGGAGACGGAGGAGGAGGAGAGGTGGGAGGGGAGGGTGAGGGTGGGGAGGGGGAGGAGGGGAGGAGGGGAGGGAGGGGGAGGAGGAGGAGGAGGAGGGGGAGGCGAGGGTGGGGGGGTGGCGAGGGGAGGGTGCGCGGGAGGTGAGGGGGGGAGGGGGGGCGGGGGAGGGGCAGGGGGGGGAGGGGGAGGGAGGGGGAGGCGAGGAGGTGGGCGTGAGGAGGCCCGATGAGGAGGAGGAGGCGGGCCGAGAGGGCCGAAGGCGGGGGGGGAGAGGAGGGGGTAGGAGGAGGAGCGGAGGAGAGAGGCGGAGGGGAGGGGGTGAAGGAGAGGGAGGCGGAGGGCAGGGGGAGCGGTGAGGAGGAGGGGAGGAGAGGAGAAGGAGAGGTGGGGCGGAGGCGCACGACGTAGGTGAGCGCAGGTGGACGGCGCGGAGGCGGGCGGAGGGGGGGGAGAGGGAGGGGCAGGCCCGGGAGCGAGGAGGACGACGGACCGGAGGGGGAAGCAAGGAAGACGGGAAGGAGGGGCCGCGCGGAGGGAAGCAGCCGGAGGAGGCAGGGGAGGAGTGGGCAGGAGGAGGAGGAGGAGGAGAAGGAGGAGGAGGAGGAGGAGTACGGGGACGAGGCGGACGAGGAGGACGAAGAGGAGGACGAGGAGGACCAGGACAAGGAAGACGAAGACGAGGAGGAGGACAAAGAGGAGGAGGAGGAGAAGAAAAAGGAGGATGAGGGAGAGAACGAAAATGAGAACGAGAAGGAGGAGGACGACGACGACGACAAGGAGGACAAAGAGGAGGAGGAGGAGGAGGAGGACAACGACGAGGTGGACGAGGAGGAGTAGGACGAGGGGGAGGAGGAAGGCGAAGGATAAAAAAGGAGAAGGAGGATAAAGAATGAGAAGGAGGAGGAGGATATGGAATGAGATGGAGGAGGAGGATAAAAAAGGAGAAAGAGGAGGAGGATGATAAAGAAGGAGGAGGAGAATAAAGAAGAAGAAGGAGGAGGGGGGTAACGGAGGAGGAGGAAGATAAAGAAAGAGAAGGAGGAGAATGAATTACGGAGAAAGAGGAAATGGGGAATACAGGAAAAAGATGAAAAGGAGGATGAAGAAAAGGGAAGAAAAGGAGAATGAAGGAGAATGAGAAGAATGGGGAGGAAGAGGAAAGAAAGAGAAGAAAGGATGACGAGAAGATGATAAGAAAGAAGGAGGACGAGAAGGAAGAGAAGAAAGACAGAGAAGAAGGAGGAAGGATATAGAAAGAAAAAGGAAGAGTGGAAGATGAAGGGAAAGGGAGGGCCAATCGATAAATGAAATCATCAAATTTGCTGTATCTACAGACACGTCCAGTTTAAAAACCGTTACAGAAAGTTTTCATAAAATTCTATTCGCTGCACATTCATTTGCCAGTAACGCAGACACATTATATATATTGCAAATAAAATGAAACAGTTACATCAAAACAAACTTGAAAACGATTTTACATTAGTTTGCGAATACATAGTCACATCAATGTAGCTTCTATGCTCCTATCGAAACCGGATAACTTTACAACTTTATCAAGTATTAGCAAATATATACATAATACTCTCTCTCTCTCTCTCTCTCTCTCTCTCTCTCTCTCTCTCTCTCTCTCTCTCTCTCTCTCTTTCTCTCTCTCTTTCTCTCTCTCTCTCTCTCTTTCTCTCCTTTTCTCTCTCCCCCCCTTATCTCTCTCTCTCTCTCATTCACACACACACACACACACGCACACGCACACACACACACACACACACACACATAGTGGAATAGCTACATCAGAGGATGACGTTTTCTTACCGTGATCAAGCAATGATGAAAGAAAAGTCACCGTTATCCTACTTTTATGACTTGACAAGCCCTGTTCCTCCAGCTGAAGACTGTTGATGAAATCTCAGTTTTGGAACATCTCACATATCCATGGGAACCTCTTTCCACAGTAAATAATGACTTCAACACAAGCCTTTTCATGTGCACTATCCTCCTGCCTTATTTTCACAGAGAATCTGTCAAACGCAGAGAGGTGAACATTTCCTTTCGATCAAATTCTGAAGACAAATCAGTCGTTTTCTCCAATCCAGTCATACCAAACCTTCGAGTCCTCAGAAGGAGACAACCATCCACTGTAAATAATCACGGCAAATTTCGACTTGATAAAATCCCCTGACACTACTAACATCAGCGCTAACTGAAAACCACCACAGAGAGATGACACAACGTCAGGCTACGGCGGACCGTCCGACGTCAATGCCGACGTGACGTTGTAGGCCTATGGCTGAGCGCCGAGGCGAGCGCTGGAAAGGAGGTCCTGCGAAATCTGCGGTGGGCGAGCGGAGACTGAGTGACTCTCCCAGCTCTGTACGCCGCTACTGCGGACTGAGAAGCTTCAGCATGGAAGGGGCCTGGAGTGACGTCGATCAAGCTACTCAGCAGCCTCGCGCTCCCTCCCTCTCTCATAGGCTTGCGTGCCGGCTGCAACGTGGAGTGTGCACCGTCAGGCGCTCTTTGGCGTCAGGCAGCGCCTGTGTCGGGACGTGCTCGGTTTTAGGGACGACGCTCTTATAAGCGAGGTGTATAATTTCTCCCCTCTATAGACCTCTGCGCTCTATAGGAGGGTTTCCTTGCGAACCTCTGGGACTGCTTCGACAGCCAAATACGATGTTGCATGAAGTGGCGCCAAAAGACACGTGCGGCTCGTGCCAGGCTACCGCTACAACCGGGGCGCGTTGCCTACGCTAGGTACCCTCCTCGAGGGCAAGCCGAGAGCAAGGCAAGCATCGAAAGACGTCTAAGAAACGGCCAATCATCAATTGGCAAGGCGGAGAATATGGCTGCGTCCTGGAGCTTGAGTCGGTTAAAAAGTTGCCGATAGACGAAATAACTGACGATACAGACATCACAGCAATATTTCACTTGATAGAACAAACTATGATAGCATCTCGAATGACACAGGAAATTTTTCAAAGAAAAGAAAGCAACCCGGGTTCAAATGCAGATACTTTTTGTCGAAAATATTGTGCCTCGATATACTTAGATCAATTCAAGGGACACAATTCAGAGAGTGGACATGTACAATCATTCGTGTATGCTAACGAAAAATAAAGATTCAACAGTGTTTGTCCATACTCCTCAAAATATGCAAATGAACACTCGAACAGCAAATACTTCAGTGCACGTACACTTTTATATTCTCTGACACTAAGATGCACATTACAGGCACTGCCGTCTATCAGCGGCAACCCAATCGGCACGGTCTCCGCCATTTTGTTTCATCCGAGCCTCTGCAGCTAGACGCGGCGAGGTACTTCCAGGGGCGGGTTTGAAAATAGGTAGTCGATCTTGGTCGCAAGATCTTGCTTCGCAGTAAGAGATAGCTAATAAAAAACTACCCAACGTGACGAACTAATGCGCATGCGTAGACGTCACGACAAGAGGTGAACTAGCCACATTTCAATGGCCGACGTGTTGCCGGTTCATTCAGAAAACGCTCTATTTCGAGATACTAGCAACCCATCCAAAGAAAATATAAGCCATGCACAGCATTAATTTATCAAAGGTGTATGTTGAATGCATTAATAGATCGTGAAACCTCCTACAGTTTACTCATCGAATGCAGGTCAACGCATCCACGCCGAACTTTTGTCTCGAATCTTAAAAGCTAGGCACCTCTCAAGCTGCCTCGCTCAATCTACGCTCGTCTACGATTGGCTCGCTAGCAAGCAAAGAATGAAACTGCCCATTCGGCGAGATCTACGTAGA
>JAWQFJ010007793.1:20000-34272 GCA_034096865.1 Theodoxus fluviatilis
CTTCGAAGCACAGATGATGCTATTTTAACACTGCTACACCATCTCCTCCAACATCTTGATAACCCAAAGACGTCAGCACGTGTCTCCTTTATTGATTTCTCAAGTTCCTTCAATATAATATACCAGCCACACCTCAAAGATCCAAAAGCTGCAGCAGATGAGTGTCAATCCCTTCCCAATACTTTGGGTTTATGAGTTCCTCACACACAGATTGCAGTGTGTTCGAATTGGTGACACAAAAAAAAAATGGTTATCACCAACACAGCCTGTTGCCTAAATATGTGTATTCCGCGTCGTCAGCCTTAATTGGAGCTGTGTCCCTTCGCTTCTCTTTTGTTACGCGTAACCTGATTGGCTAAAATAAAGGTCGGCGGGAGAGAGTTCAAGCCACCATCAAAATGGCTAGACGCCTCTGTTATGCCCCTTGACCAACAACATGCACCCACGCGAGCTCTCAAGCCATCCGGACACAACACAGGCTATGTAGGACCTTCTACCACGAGTATCACTGGAGATGGTTAGAGTAAGCTAAGGGAGTCGTTGTGAGTTTATTCTTACCCCCAACCAGCATGGGTTTCTCGAGAAACACAGCCTGAGGTATGGGTACGCAGTGACACGAGAGTCCTTACAGTAAACAACAACAAAAAACAACGACGCAGTCTCTGCTGTCAGTCGCTTTTCTCTCCTCGCTCTGTTCCAGTTTGCTTTCCATTCCATCCACTCCAAGGTAGTTTGTCTCTTCACCGTCTTCCTCCCATTCGAATCTAAGCGTGACTATCTCTCACTATGTGTGCATACATGGGTGAATGTGTGTGTGTATGTGTGTTTGTATGTGTGTGTGTGTGTGTGTGTGTTCGTGAATATGTACGTGAGCGCGTGCGTGTGCGTGCGTGCGTGTGTTTGTGTTTGCATGTATGGGCGCGCGAGGGCGTGCCTGCGTCATTTGTAAGTCTGTGCACGTGAGTGCATGCATGTATGTGCGCCCATGCGTCGTGTGTATGTGTGAGTGTGCGCGCGGGTGTGTATATGTGTGAGTCAATGAATGAGAGATAGAGAGAGAAAGAGACACAGACACAGAGAGAGAGAGAGAAAGAGAGACAGAGACAGACACAGAGTGAGAGACAGTGACGGAGATGAGAGATACAGAGAAAGAGAGACGGAGAGAGAGAGAGAGAGAGAGAGAGAGAAAGAGAGAGAGACAGAGACAGAGAGAGAGACAGAGACAGAGACAAAGACAGAGACAGAGACATAGACAAAGAGACATAGTCAGAGACAGAGACAGAGACGGAGACAGAGGAAGAGCGAATGATAAATAAATTGTGAAGGCATATCGGCCTGTTACAATGAAAGGAAAATGACGCGATACATTAACAAAAACGCGCGTGTAACTTCAGAACTGGAATCCAGTCACGGCAAGTCTGCAATGCACAAACCGTCGACACTGTCTGTCGCACTACTTTCGAGCTGTTCGAAGAGCTTGTGCTGTCTGCTGTATAATTGTTGCCTGCTCACTCCGTCCACCAGGTCGGTCTGGGTCATCATCCCTGCCACGACATCTCATTGACGGTCGCCTTCGGTCATGAACTGTGACGAGCATGGCGATGATTTATTGTGTCTCAGCCTATGTAGGCTACATAAGACCAAGGATCACGAAAAATCAGAGCTGGTTAGAAGAAGAGCAGGACGTCGCTATTTCCCTAGTTACACGCCTCATACTCAATGCGTAGGGAGACGCGGTGGGTCTGTTCTTATCCCAACCCTGGGGGGGATAGCGCCTGAGAACAAACCATTTGGCATGGACTCAATTCTGCAGTCATCACAGTATGAGCTTGCATTGAAATATTTTTGACTACCGGTATGTTGTGCTTTTTTTGACTCGGTAATTCAACGGAATATATTCTTAAATAACTGTAAGAAGAAAAGTTCACCCGGGAAGTCATCGAACGCCCAAAACCGGGGACTGTTATTCTGTTACGTAGAGTCGATACCTCGGCGTGGAGATCCAACGAACTCTTGTGTAGACCTATGCAGTGGAACACAACAGCATTCGCTACATACAACAATCCATTGGCTGTCTGTGGATAAAGTCCGTCTACGCGGTCGACACAGACTACTGAACATATACCTGACCCACTCGTCAAGGAAAGCGGTGTTCTGAGTCAAGCCTTGCAAGGCACGAAACCCGGCAATGCGAGACAGCTAGGACTACTGCTGCCTCCAATTCATGTCTCTGATGGAGGCGAGAGATACACAGGTTGGTTTGGTGCAACTTGCAAATCAGAACTACGCAGTGAAAAAAACAACTCTCCTAAAGCAAAACATCTCTGCACCGCCTGTAATCACTGGTGACAAGGGAATGCCCAGACTGACACTTCCCGTGGAAACACGTAGCCAAGATGCAGATACAAGCCCTTTTTCCAATGCGTGTCTTCTCGTCGGTCAATCCTTTGCATTCAGTTGTTTCGAGATGAAAGCTATACTTGCATGCAACGGTCTCTAAGAAGGCAGCTTTGAGGTCTCTTTGCCTCGTCGAATCTTCAGACAGACAGTTATCTTTCGCCAACTTTCGAACAGAACGTCTGAACCGTTTGTGAGAAAACGAAAACCATATCAATGCACATGTAGGAACCCGCCCGAGATGGCAGTAGTGGAGAGATTGCAGAAAAGTGATTGTACTACGGTTATGGATCATAACTGTTCTTCAGGTCCTCTTCTTTCTCAGGTTAGTCAAACACTAAAGGCGATCTCCATACTCCTGTGATGCAGTAAAAGTACCTGCATTCTTCACTGCACTGTGAATGAGGCATAGCAGCAAACAGGAGGTCTGCTTGAGATAAAGAGATGGCAAGCTCAGTAAACAAGTCAACAATCATCATAAACCAGAAACGAAAATTACCGTGTGACAGCAAATTTTCTTTTCATCTCGACTGCTTTGATCTAAGACTGTAAACTGCGCACCTCTTTACTCTGTTCATTTCCTCGTTAGAATTTTTGCTATCATCAGGATTCGCATCCGAAACGGAAATGGTGCTTTGTATTCATGTGTGACTGCAGGTCGGAAAAGAAAAGAAAATACTCATACGTAAATCACTTTACCCCTGAAAGCTCTGCACTGTTTCGGATTAAATCAAAGCACACTTATGCATCGTTCAGATGTCCTATTTGTTTTTTCAGCCTTCATTTACATGGACTATCTCGTCAATGGCTCTCTGCTCGGCATGATCAATAGAGGTGGGTGTTTCTGTGTTTTCACTCAGTTCAAAGGCTGTGAAAAGGGCAGACTTTCCTATAAGTGCGCAGCGTCGACCGATTTCTGAACTTTTTATGACCATGAATACGGATTGTTGTCCCATTCTGTCAACAGCATGTGTAAGCTTTGACGCAATCACGAGCTGGACTTCCTTTTAGGGATAGTAGTAGTGGGCAGGCCCCGTCACTCGTGTCCGACCACAGTAGTGGACAGGCTCCGTCACTCGTGTCCGACCATGGTAGTGGGCAGGCCCCGTCACTCGTGTCCGACCACAGTAGTGGGCAGGCCCCGTCACTCGTGTCCGACCATAGTAGCGGGCAGGCCCCGTCACTCGTGTGTCCGACCATAGTAGTGGGCAGGCCTAGTCAGACGTGTCAGACCACAGTAGTGGGCAGGCCCCGTCACTCGTGTCCGACCACAGCAGTGGGCAGGCCCCTTCACTGGTGTCCGACCACAGTAGTGGGCAGGCCCCGTCACTCGTGTCCGACCATAGTAGTGAGCAGGCCCCGTCACTCGTGTCCGACCACAGCAGTGGACAGGCTCCGTCACTCGTGTCCGCCCATGGTAGTGGGCAGGCCCCGTCACTCGTGTCCGACCATAGTAGTGGGCAGGCCCCGTCACTCGTGTCCGACCACAGTAGTGGGCAGGCCCCGTCACTCGTGTCCGACCACAGTAGTGGGCAGGCCCCGTCACTCGTGTCCGACCATAGTAGTGGGCAGGCCCCGTCAGACGTGTCCGACCACAGCATTGGGTAGGCCCCGTCACTCGTGTCCGACCACAGCAGTGGGCAGGCCCCGTCACTCGTGTCCGACCACAGCAGTGGGCAGGCCCCGTCACTCGTGTCCGACCACAGCAGTGGGCAGGACCCGTCACTCGTGTCCGACCACAGTAGTGGGCAGGCCCCGTCACTCGTGTCCGACCATAGTAGTGGGAAGGCCCCGTCACTCGTGTCCGACCACAGTAGTGGGCAGGCCCCGTCACTCGTGTCCGACCATAGTAGTGGGCAGGCCCCGTCACTCGTGTCCGACCATGGTAGTGGGCAGGCCCCGTCACTCGTGTCCGACCACAGCAGTGGGCAGGCCCCGTCACTCGTGTCCGACCATAGTAGCGGGCAGGCCCCGTCACTCGTGTGTCCGACCATAGTAGTGGGCAGGCCTAGTCAGACGTGTCAGACCACAGTAGTGGGCAGGCCCCGTCACTCGTGTCCGACCACAGCAGTGGGCAGGCCCCGTCACTCGTGTCCGACCACAGTAGTGGGCAGGCCCCGTCACTCGTGTCCGACCATAGTAGTGGGAAGGCCCCGTCACTCGTGTCCGACCATAGTAGCGGGCAGGCCTAGTCAGACGTGTCAGACCACAGTAGTGGGCAGGCCCCGTCACTCGTGTCCGACCACAGCAGTGGGCAGGCCCCTTCACTGGTGTCCGACCACAGTAGTGGGCAGGCCACGTCACTCGTGTGTCCGACCATAGTAGTGGGCAGGCCACGTCACTCGTGTGTCCGACCATAGTAGTGGGCAGGCCACGTCACTCGTGTCCGACTACAGCAGTGGGCAGGCCCCGTCACTCGTGTCCGACCATAGTAGTGGGCAGGCCACGTCACTCGTGTGTCCGACCATAGTAGTGGGCAGGCCTAGTCAGACGTGTCAGACCACAGTAGTGGGCAGGCCCCGTCACTCGTGTCCGACCACAGCAGTGGGCAGGCCCCGTCACTCGTGTCCGACCACAGCAGTGGGCAGGCCCCGTCACTCGTGTCCGACCATAGTAGTGGGCAGGCCCCGTCACTCGTGTCCGACCATAGTAGTGGGCAGGCCCCGTCACTCGTGTGTCCGACCATAGTAGTGGGCAGGCCCCGTCAGACGTGTCCGACCACAGTAGTGGGCAGGCCCCGTCACTCGTGTCCGACCATAGTAGTGGGCAGGCCCCGTCACTCGTGTCCGACCATAGTAGTGGGCAGGCCCCGTCACTCGTGTCCGACCACAGTAGTGGGCAGGCCCCGTCACTCGTGTCCGACCATAGTAGTGGGCAGGCCCCGTCACTCGTGTCCGACCATAGTAGTGGGCAGGCCACGTCACTCGTGTGTCCGACCACAGCAGTGGGCAGGCCCCGTCACTCTTGTCCGACCATAGTAGTGGGCAGGCCCCGTCACTCGTGTCCGACCATAGTAGTGGGCAGGCCCCGTCACTCGTGTGCGTCACTCCTCCAACTTCTGGAAACTGATCTCTCCCCTCCCTCAGCCTGTTCCGCAGCTCACCAGCTCCCACCTGGTGTGGTCCCTGGCAATGTCCTCCCAACCCGAGATGTTGATGCCGAGCGCCTTTAGATTTAGCTTTCCTGTGATGTTCTCCGCTAAACGATTCGTGACATGAATGATTGAAAACAAGTGGTACCCCCCCCCTCCCCCCGTAACCAACACCGCACCCACCTGTCCCCAAGTTTTAATTTCATAAGCAGGGCTAAACAGTTGTAGTTCTTTAAAATGATCGTTATCATCTTGCTTGTCCTCTCGCTGATGAGGGTGATATTAGCACCCGTATCCACCAAGAACTTTACGAGGTGTCTCTGTATGGCAATATCCGTGTATACTCCGCCACCCCCTTTATGCAGCTCGCCCGAGATGACTGGCACTCTGGGCCCCTTTTGTAGGACAGTCGAGCAAGGACCCATTGGCTCGACCAATCCTAGTTTCCCGAGTCTTTTCTCAGAGGGCAATCCCTTTTGAGGTGGTCAGGGCTGTCACACTTGTAGCAGCGGAGAGGGCTGCGACGTTGACGGTTGTTGCCTCTGCCTCTTTCCCGGTCCCGGTCGCCGCCTCGCCCTGATGCCCTGTAGCGTGGCTGCCTCTTCTGGGCACTAGAGAGCTGGATTTGCAGAGCAGCCAAACCCTGAGTTATGGCATTCGTTATGTCCTCTGAAACTGCTCCAAATCTGTCCTCACTACCGCCACTGACTCCTCTATGGGTGTTCCAACAACTCTTAGGTTGCGGGCTCCAGTACGTTGCCTCTCCGTCTCGTTGATGGATTCCATCTCCAGGGCGCTTTGAAGGGCAGCGTCCAAGGTGGCGGGACGGGACTGGGACACCCTCCAGCGTATGTCCGGGTCTGACAGGGCGTCCAGGAATTGGTCTCTGGACAGCTCATCACGAGTATCAGAAGGAAGGGTCGGGTACGCGCGGCGGCAGAGTGTCACCACTGTCTGGGCCAGCTCTTGCAACGACTGTTGTTTTCCTTGGCGCAGTCCTCGGAGCTGAATGCGGCTGACATCTCGCTGTCCGGCACGCCCGTACCGACGAGTGAGAGCCTCTACCAGACTGGGGTAGTGGTATCGGTCGGCGGGGTCCAGTGCCTCCAAGGTGCAAACAGCCTCTCCACGCAGGCTGGTAGCCAAGCGTACTGCACTCTCTGCTGGTGTCCACTGGCAGAAAGTCTTCACTACATCAAACTGTATGTGGAACTCCTCCCAAGTAGTCGTTCCATCGAACGTAGGGACGTTCACCTGCCTGGACTGGAGTGTGTGTCCACAGGGTGTCTGGAGTGTAGGTCCTAGGGGGGTTTGGGAACCTGGGGGCGCCCATGGGTACGGCCAGCCCGGGAGTCCAGGTGGGGCCGGCATGAAGTTCTGCCCCCACATAAGCCCGGGCATCGCCTGGAAGGGGACATGTTGATCCTGTCCCTGGACAGATCCATCCTGGCCCGCGTTTCCATCCCCTAACCCTGGCGTCGAGTGTATCACAGGTTGAAATGCACTGCCTTCCATCTGCGCAGAGTCCTCCTGGGTTGCGTCTTGGACGTTCCTGTCCATCCCACCGCTGCCACTAATGTTGTAAGAGGAACTCGAACACTCCCAGAACTTGAGGCGACGCTGGGGGTGATGAACGCTTTATTTTCAACAAGCTAGCACACCAAATATAAAAGAAAGGACACTAACACACTTGCCTTACGGAGATTCTCTATCGGCTAAACCCCAACGTGAGTTCCGAATTCAGATCTACCATCTTTCAACTGCTCAGTCTCCCGTCCTCCCTGACGTCACACAACTGATGACGTCACGTCCGCGCAACTCCAAAAGAATTTATCAAGTCTGATAAAGCTGCGAAGACCATCAGCTGAGCTATGAATAGCCCAGTGCTGGCTCCCTTTACATATGTTTAAATGCATGGTACAGGTATTTATCAACATTTCCCATCATGTTTGCATTTTTGCTTCATAACTAACATAAAACAACATTTTCAGTCAGTGATTTATATGACTGCATCTTTACATATTTAGCTCGTATCTTGTCATAAGCGGAACATGCAAGTAAGCAGTGGCACTCCGTTTCCACACCATTCGCACAAGCTGGACATCTCGGAAATTCATTTGTGGTACAGTATCAAAGTCTGTGTGTAAGGATATCGCTGATCCAGGACGAAATTTTATAAAGATATCGCGGAAGACATGTTTGTCCAAAACACTTAAATAGAATGGTACGAATCTATCTAACTTTAGCAATTTATACATCACGAATCTATTGCTTTCTTCCAGCTTATCACGACATTTCTGATCAAATGACTGTTGCCCTTTTCTTAAACAGTTTCTAGCATCAGGGCTTTGCCACACAGTTGGGAAATTGTACCTGAAGAGCAAATTTCTAACTCCTGCAACCCAGTTCTTTTGCCCATTTTTGCAATGAGTCTTCCTCCTCCTATATAGCGTTTTGGGGAAGCGAAAATCCTCCATCCTTTGTATATTTAATCAGTATTTCAAACACTGCACCATTGTATTCACGGACAATGGGTTTCTTCATACATCATTATATTTGGAGTTTCTTCATACATCAATATATTTGGAGTGCGCATGGAAATAGAGAGAAATATATAGAGAGAGATAGACATAGAGAGAGATAGAGATAGAGAGAGACAGAGAGAGATAGAGAGATATAGATAGAGAGAGATAGAGATAGATAGATATATATATAGAGAGAGAGAGAGATAGATATATACATAGATACAGAGAGATAGATAGAGAGAGTTAGAGAGAGATAGAGATATATATTTAGATATATATATATAAATATCTATATTTAGATATATATATATATATAGAGAGAGAGAGAGAGAAAGAAAGAGAGAGAGAAAGATAGAGAGAAAGAGAGAGAGATAGACAGAGAGAGGAGATCTATCGAAGCTGTCAGAAGATGAACCTTTCTAATCAATGCGTTACCTTTTGAAATAGCAAAGTTAATCATCTTGCAAGCAACTGATATTTTATTAACCTCTGAGTGAGACATTACAACCTCCATCCCCACCTTGCACCCATTACTTACTGACTCAAGGGGCATCACAGACCTGTTGGAAGTAAAACGTGCAGTTCTGTCATAGCCATTCTTGATAAACTTCATGTCATGTAAGTCCACAGACAATACTACATACAAAGTACTCTATTACGGACGAGCATCATGTGCATAAGTCTTATTTAGACTATGACATACTTTTACGTAAACATTACTCTCAGGTTTGCACGGCTTAGGACTAACCCAAATGCAGTACATATGACCAAATACCATGCCATCTAAATTGACAGCTAATGGAAACGTGGCTGATCGACTGAGTGTGCTCTTCCATGATAAATTTGACAAAGTTATGTCCAGTATGCCATCCTCTAGGAAGCCGGTATCCAATGACAACGTATTTCAAGGTGTTAAATTGTCTTTCTTCAATCTCTTACTCCCAGATGAGGGGCGGAAGTTAGTCGCTTCATCAAAACCTACCCACTGTGAACTGGACCTAGTTCCTACCAATATAGTTCCTGATCCGAAGTAAGGCAGTCTCAGTGTTGTACCCTGGCCAGTAGGCTGACTGAAAGTCGACTAGGATGAATGGATGGATGGATGGAGTTTTACGGCCTATCAGCCTTTGTAGGCTATGTAAGGCCATTAAGCACGAAATCTCTAGATCAGTTTAGAGTAAACGCAAATCAAGTGACTGCGTCCCTAGTTATTCGCCTCTTACGAATCGAGTAGGGATACGCGGTGGGTCAGTTCTTACCCCGAACCCACAGGGGGTAGTCAACTGAGAGATAATTGCAAGCTGGACGTTGCGTCCGTTGTGAAGCTACGCCTCTCTCCATTGTCTTTGATAGGAAGAGAAAGTTGGACACAGGGCGATAGTTGATCGCCTCGCCCGGGTCCAGACTGTCTTTTTTTAGCACACTGTACACTGCGGTCCTGGGCGCAAATATCCATTCACACAGCATCAGTTATCACTCATACACTAATGCCTGTCAGGTGCTGAAGACATTTGCACCAGCGGCTGAGTCCGTTCAACACGCTGTGCGTGACATTGCCGCCTGCACCAGAGACGTAAAAATGAGAATGTCAAACTTATATTAAAAAAATTTGAATAATTCTAAAACATAAGCGCTATGTTAAATTGTTAGACGCATGTACTAGGAGAGCAATAGCAGGCGTTAGACAAAGCATTGTGTTTGATGTTATTATCCCCATCGCACAGTTGGTAAAATATCTTGGCATTATGATTTATTACAGGGTAAACCGGCAAGTGACTATAATTTACTGCCTTCGTCAACAAGACTACCCACCGCCGCGTTGAAACAAGAAGCACATCTAAGATACAATCAGTGCCGTCGAACAAACTATTCAATATTCTGAGAGTTATTTTCCAGCCCGATGGTACCTTTATGCAGGGCTTTTCTACAAATCTCAGCTATATTTCAACCAATATTCATGGGGAAAGGGGGGGGGGGGGGCGAGAGATTTTTTATGAAGGGGGGAGAGAGAGAGAGAGAGAGAGAGAGAGAGAGAGAGAGAGAGAGAGAGGGAGAGAGAGAGAGATAGAGAGAGAGAGAGAGAGAGAGAGAGAGAGAGAGAGAGAGAGAGAGAGAGAGAGAGAGAGAGAGAGAGAGAGATTCATTCGTGCCCTTGTGTTTCCTGCCCCTGATTTCACAGTGCTTCCAGGAGACCAGCCATGTATCAACAGGTGGGGCCACAACCCATGATGATGCCACCTGGACCCATGATGATGCCACCTGGCGGCATGCAGTGGTACTTAATGCCACAACCACCACCCATCCCTGGCTGCCCCCCAGGCCTGGAGTATCTGACCTACCTGGACGGAGTCGTTGTCCGCCAGGAGGTGGAGATTCTGGAGGTTTTTACAGGCATCGACACCGCCAACCGTTACAGAGTATGCAACACAACCGGCCAGCAGGTAAGTGATGAGCTAAGGGTTATGACGTGAAAAATACCTTTTTCCGCATGGAACCTCAAATGTATCAACCAAAGAAGGTGTTGTCTTTGACGAGATTGCTGTCCATCGCATTGACTCTTACAACCATTAAGCTGAAAGTGACTAAATACCTTGCAAAGCCAGCTGCTAATTGGTTGTCTGAAAATAAATGCGCACTTCTTTTTTGACTCACATGCGAAGCAAAAGTGAGTCTATGTACTCACCCGTGTCGTCCGTCCAGGCGTCCGGGCGTCCGTGAAAAACTTTAACGTTTTATTTTTCTCGGAGACTATTAAGTCTATCAACACCCAATTTGGCATGATGGTGTATGATGACAACGCGTCAAAAAACATACATAGTGACTTGACCTTGCTTCAAGGTCAAGGTCGCAGGGGCCATAAATGTTGTCTAAAAAACAACCATTTTTCACATTTTCCCAATTTTCTCTAAAGGTTTTGAGATTGGGTACCTGACCTATATATGGTGTATAGGGCTAAGTAATCCCTATCTTTTGATACCAGTTTGATTGACCTTGCTTCAAGGTCAAGGTCACAGGAGCTCTTTAAAGTTGGATTGTATACATATTTTGAAGTGACCTTGACCCTGAACTATGAAAGATAACTTTTCCAAACTTCATAACACTGTAGTACACATGTTATACTTTCATAATAGGTCACCTGTGTTGTCCGTCCGGGCGTCCAGGCGTCCGTCCGGGCGTCCGGGCAGACCGGGCGTCCGGGCGTCCTTTAATCCGTAAAAAACTTTAACGTTGGATTTTTCTCGGAGACTATTAAGTCTATCAACACCCAATTTGGCATGATAGTGTAGGATGACAAGGCGTACAAAAACATACACAGTGACTTGACCTTGCTTCAAGGTCAAGGTCACAGGAACTCTTTAAAGTTGGATTGTATACATATTTTGAAGTGACCTTGACCCTGAACTATGGAAGATAACTCTTCCAAACTTCATAACATTGTAGTACACATGTTATACTTTCATCATGAGACACATTTGGTTACATATCATCAAGGTCAAGGTCACTTTGACCCTTATGAAATGTGACCAAAATGGGGTAGTGAACCACTAAAAGTGACCATATCTCATGGTAGAAAGTGCCAATAAGCACCATTGTCCTTCCTATGTCTTGAATTAACAGCTTTGTGTTGAATGACCTTGGATGACCTTGACCTAGGGTCAAGGTTACATGTATTTTGGTAGGGAAAATGTGTAAAGCACTTCTTAGTGTATGATGTCATTGCTAGGTTTAGTTGTTTGACCTTGACCTTGAAGGACACCTGAAGGTCAATGTCATGTCAAGGTCAAGGTCAAGCATGTGAGTCGTATGGGCTTTGCCCTTCTTGTTCCGGAGTTGATTGTACCTATTGGCTGTTGAAAAATTCGGCAACGTGGAAGTTTGGACTCTGCAGTTCTTAACGCGCGCAATATGCAAGAGAATCGGTTCTTCTCAACAACATTTCTTACTCAAGATGCATGAGAGGGAAGAAAGATTCCTCGCGAGCATGTCTTACTACTAGAGGAATGAAGATAGAAGATATATCAGACGTTACTTGCTATGCATGGTGATAATTTGCCTTCTAGTTGTGACTGTAGGCCTATAGGTATGTAGTAACCAGCCACAAAATATGGGAATCCCGCCTTTCTGTGAACGCGAAAGCGTCTTTGGCCGTGTAGCGTGGAAAATAGTAACCCGTGGAAAACAGTAACCGGAAGTCATCGCAGAGTTATCTGCGAGGGACGTGCTTTATGCAATTTACCGCTCCTGCACCTGTTCTTCGCATGGAATATATTCCGACATACGACGCATTAGTTGCTTTACGAGGTTTTGGTGCATTTGTGTAGTTTAACACATGATGTAGCGTTCAAAAAAGTTTTTCCCCGTGTAAAGCCGTCTCCCCTGCCGGAAATAATATGAGAGTCACCTCCCTGTAGTCCGTTTGTAGTCTGGTTTTATAAAACGCGACCGTTGACTGACTTGGCACGCCCGGGGAGTTATGCTAAGATCCGGCCGCGTAAATATATCTGCGTTTTGTGACAAACGTCTTTCTCGGCGGTACTGTACTCCATGCACCTTAACGGTGCGCGTGATTCGGGTGTAATCTTAAGCTAAACGACGTTTATTGGCGCTGCTGAAATGGTCGAAGTCGGAAACATTCGGAACGTCGTTTAGCTTAAGATTACACCCGAATCACGCGCACCGTTAAGGTGCATGGAGTACAGTACCGCCGAGAAAGACGTTTGTCACAAAACGCAGATATATTTACGCGGCCGGATCTTAGCATAACTCCCCGGGCGTGCCAAGTCAGTCAGGCGGAGTGGCGGGTGCCGTCTCTTTTTAGAGTGGAATTCTCAGCACGTCCCTCGCAGATAACTCTGCGATGACTTCCGGTTACTGTTTTCCACGGGTTACTATTTTCCACGCTACAGGCCGTCGTCTGCTTATTGACAGTTAATGCATTTGTGTGCATGCAAGCCCTCTTGCACCTCACCCGCAACTTCCGATATTTCATGACGATAAAATATAAAAACCGCTGGCGCTGAACCTCCAGGTTTTGGAGAAGAAAAAAAGAAGATCGGGTTCGAACCTGCAGCCTCCGAGAAAAGAGGAGGAAAAAACGCACACACACACAAACACAAAAAACCAGGTGGGTTCGAACCCACAACCACTCGAAAAAAAGTTTCAGTGTAGAATCGAACCTGGTCATGCATGACCAAGAGCCCAATGCTCTACCAACTGTGCCATCGTAAACTTGTAGGTATGTGAAGCATTTATAACGACCTTGTCATAAACCCTCGTGGTTCGTATTTTGCACTGTAAATTGTAGAAAAATGGATGATAGCATGAACTGTTTGGTATTTCATACGGATCTAACCCATCAACGTCAATATTCTTTTCGTAGTATCGCATTTTGGCGCCTGCTGGTAGAGGTTCAACATATATCGAAGCGTTTTGCTGAAGTAGGAAAGATAACTCGGTTTGACTCGATGTCATTACGCTGAAATGGTCGTTGTCCCCAACATTTCCGGGTCAGGGATTGATTAAATCATCATATTTTTGTGACACTGAGACCAGACCATCAAAACAATTAGCACTAGGCCTTGAATCAAATCGTCGTACGAGATCTTACGTTGACTGCAAATGTACAACAGTGCCGCGTGATTGTGTCGACATTCAGTTAGTTCGCTGGGCCCCTATTCACAACGGCGATTTATCTTTTTAACACTCGATTTATCCCCTATCCCCGCGTTATCTTGATCGGTTAGATAAGGTACGCTCGTCAGAGGATCCTAGGTTGAGCTTTGCTATATATACTGCTTTCTTTGTCGTCTCTTCGATTCTCTTAGATCGTAGATGACGTCATGAGATTACGTCAAAGCGGAACAGGCAGTTGGAATCGTCTGAGTTTAGAGACAAGGGTAGTGAATTAGGCAGTACAGTAGTCGCCGCTTATTAAAAACACATTGGGACCGAACAAAAGTGTTTTTAATAAGCGGCGTTTTTATTAACCGTTTGCTTGTTGAACATGTCCATCAGTAACGAAGTAAATCCGGACCTTACCAACTGTATTTAAAAAACGGCTGTTTTTATTAACCGCGTGTTTTATAAGCGGCGACTACTGTATTGCCTTTCTTACTTACATTCAGCCCTTGAGGCAAAATATTCAAATGTGGTAAGAGTAAGAGAGAAGAGAGAGAGAGAGAGAGAGAGAGAGAGAAGGGGGAGGGGGGGAATACTCCGCCTCGCTACCTCTATAGCCTCATCCTGTGTCGGACTCTCC